>BQKZ01003611.1:41810-71957 GCA_036244855.1 Temnopleurus reevesii
GCCCCCCCCCTAAACCTCTCACCATTCTCATGATACCTTCTTCATCACTATGGATGGACCACCTTCAGAACCATGCACTATTTTCCATTGTACAAAAATGCTAATCTCATCTTCTGCAACACCTGAAGATAGAGTAATTACCATAGTGCACATATACAAAAGATTATTTTCAAGGACAATGTCTTGGAGCATCCGCTACCTCATAAAACAATATCAAATGAACATAAGTGAATTTGCTTCTAGAAAAATTGAATTACCGTTTAGTATCAATATCCACTAGAACAATACAATTTCTGAGAAACAAAGTCTAAATTTCCGTTCTCTCTCTTTGTCCCATGCCGAAAGTACTCTCTGCACTACTGCATTGGTCGGACTGACTTTATTACTAATGTCAATGATGCCTGAAAGCGTTTGATGATATCATATTATTAAGAGATGGCTCTTAGAGATATACACTACAAGAAAGTGCACTACTAATTGGATGCTATTAAAGAACAAATTTGACATTCCATGTTAATTAGTGATGATATGACAATGACTTTAAATTTGAAAAACTAGCTGGAAGATGGAATTCACTGAATTTAGATATTACTGGTACATATTCTAAATAAATGTTCACGTCTGAAGAGGTTAAGTATGTCATCTTAATTCAAATCCACCAATGAGTGTTAGCACGATCTCAAGACACATCAGTATGCATCTAATGTCAGCGTATACAAGTGTAAGCTTAAAATGGTTGGCAGAGATGCAACTGCACTATTAAAGCCCAAGTACAGTTTTGGTAAAGATGAAGAAATGTCAATTTTGGGGATATTCATCATGACATTTAATTCTTATACACATTTTTAGACCATAGCATATTTTGTTACGAACTGATTCTTTTGACCGTTAAATCATATTTAGCGCCCTCTCTTGGTTATAGCATTATTTTGCTCGTTATCGAGCATATACAAAGTTATTTCCAAGATCTGACAATAGAATGACATAGAGATATACACAACAATTAAATTCTTAAATTTTCATCCAATTCTGAGAATGGGAAGTTGTCCTTTATTAAGAAAGAAAATATTGAAATAGCGTGGTGGAGCACCACCCTATAAAAATTTGCACATTTTAGGTTATAGCTTTTCCATAACTCGTTCATTTTTCGCACAATCTTTTGTGTAATATGTTTATGATACTATAATTCATTTCATACAGATTTGAAGATAAAATCTGGTGATGAAAATATTCGCTTTAACCAAAACTGTACTTGGGCTTTAAGAATATGTTACTGGTGGTAAGGTCACAAATATATATATTTTTTAATTTCAAGCAGATGATCGATTTTTTCTAATGGATGACAATACATATACACTGAATAAAAAGTATGAGGAAAGCATATCCAGAGCCTAGCTACTCCTAAATTGCAACATGTTCATGATTTATGAGAAAAAGAATTATTAAAAAATCAGTTCCCGACCTTTAAGAATGGGGCTCTTTTCCTTTTCCCCACTTCTATTTCCCTTCCCCTGTATCATGCCACCCTCTATTGCTATTGCACTATTCTCGGGAGGCTGAGAAAACACCAATCAACGATGAACTTCTCATTTTAATCACAAGTGTTTTTTAGACACTATGAAGGTGACAAAAAGAAGTGTCATCTCAGTTTCTAGACCTGGGAAATGTGTCATTAAATGCATAGATCAGTTTTGGGCGAGATGGCGTTTCAGAAATTTCACTACAAAATATCACCATAATGCAATTTTTCAACAGCAAATTAGAGAATGTTCATATTTTCTTTGAATGAAAATTTAATTCAAATAAATAAGTGATTTGATCCCTTTAAAACAAATTGATTGAAACAAAATTCCATTAAAAAGATTCAAGAAGATCATTGTAATATTTAATACAAAGTACATTAAATATTATATGGGGAGCGGATATGGAGTTCACAGAAGAAAGGGAGGAATACTCTTATGATTTCAAATTTAGAAGAAAAAAATCCCATAAAAGTGTGCAAGAATTTCATAGCTCCACTAATGTTTGCTTAGCAATGATTCAAATGATGATGATTAGAAATGGAATGGAAACTGTAGGTGATAAATGATGACATCCACAGAGAATTTATTGGGTCTGTGTTTATACAAGCGTGCACATTTTCAGCAAATTGGAGATTTCTTATTCCATATTTCAGTCGCACTTCCATTATATGTTCAACCTAGTTTCCCCTTGTGTCTCTCACTCATACTTTTTATCTTTTCTCTGATCTATTCTCTTCCATCTCATATTACCCCTGTGCCTCTTCTTCAAACCTTCCTTTGCATATTTTCTTCATATCCATCACCCTACCACCCCCTATCCTCTCAACTCTCCCCTCATCATGTACCCTTCTCCACCCTCATGATAAAAGTCTCCCAAATATGTCTTACGGTGAAGTCTAACCATTGCCCCTTCTTAAACCTTCTTCCCTCTCCCTTCCTCACCCTAAATCCTACCCTGCCCAATATGTCTTTAGGTGAAGTCTACCCCCTCCTTCTAAACCTTTACCTGTTCCCTGACCTAAACTCTTTCTATCCCCATCATACCACACCCCCAGTATATCTTTGGGTGAAATCTACCCACACCCCTCCTTCTAGAGTAGACCTTTCCCCCCTATCCCTCCCTCGCCCTAACCCTTCCCATCCCCATCATACCAGTCTCAAAATATTCTGTGTCTACCCCCTTCTCCTAAAGCATTACCCCTTCTTCTTCTCCCACCCTATACTTTACCCCACCCCACCGTACCAGTCTCCCAATATGTCTTAAGGTGAAATCTACCCCCTTCCTTTTAAACCTTTGCCCCCTTCTCCTTCCCTCACCATGACTCTTCCCATCCACATCATAACAGACCCTAAATCTGTCTTTTGGTGAAATCTACCGCCCCCCCTCAAACCCGACACCCTCTCACTCCCTCACCCTCACCCTATACACTACCCATCCCTACCATCCTAGTCTCCAAACATGTCTTTAGGTGAAGTCTAAATGCAGCAATTGAGGAAAGTAATCAATGCCCAAAGGAAGAGAGGACTCTATCTAAAATGCCTCCACTCTGCTAAATCAATACCAATGTCGGGTCCCTTGCCCCATGCTGTACTTTTTCACAACGTCTAGCTCTTCTCCTCTCTATCTTTTACAATTTCTTCCTAGTTAGATATCGCTATCAATCAGGGGCACAAGTAAATTCTGATGTACAATTGTTCTTATTAAAAGACCCTGCAATGTCACCATATGCAATGCCAGAATTCTTGAAAAAATAGATTAAACAAGTTTCTGCCCTTTTTTCATATTTTACAAATCAGCCAGTTTTTGCTCAATTAAAAAAAAAATATTGTTGTTTATGTCCAAGGGTGCAATTAATGTGTAAATGATAAGTACCAGTGAAGTCATGTTTCAATGAGTTTGCTTCTTTTCACAGAAATTGGGTGTGTTGCACTTAAATTACAAAAATATTTTACTAATTTCCTACACAGTTATGTTTAGGCATATAAAGCCATTTGTGAATACACCAGCTCGTTTTACATCAATTTCTGCATCCCAACCATTACGAATCTATACCTTTAAAATGAAAAATACTGTTGTGATAAAGCAGTTGGGTTCAAGAACCACTTATCAACCCATCTCTAATATAGAAAAATACATAGCTTTAGAAATTTCCACCCCTCCTTTATGATTCAAATGAAATAATTTTCTACCCTGAAAAATTGCATTATATTCCAGACGTATATAAACAATTCATTTTGCGTTCGCTCAATGCAAGATGCTCTTGACAAAATTCAATAACCTACAGCAAAACAGACCTGGAAACTAAACATTATGATTTCTTCATTAAATTCCCTTCGTAATATATTTTGAAACATACTCCACTCCCCCGATCGCCGAGCCGCGAAGCTCATGAATTCTACAACACCGACATGCCTCTAGCGTTGCGACTGGGAGAAATTAATTTCATTATTAATTGCCTGGGTAAAAAAAATTGTCTCAAGTAAGAAAACTGGATATTTCTTTTATTCTTTATTCTTATTCTCCCTTTTCAAAATTGAAAGCCAAAACACAAAATGTTTGAAATGTTAGGGTGTCATTGTTGATCATTTTTCTCTGAAATAAAAGATAAAAACTTCTAACTTCATGATGCTAATGTACTCCTAAACAAGACATTACAATGAAAGTCTGAATGTGGTTTTATCTCTATCTGATTTAAAACAGTATTTGAATAACTTGTATTCCATTTCATGAAGTGTGTAAACCGATACGATGATTTATTTAGAAATCTGATTGTCATACTGAAAATTAATCTGAAATAGCTTTTTCATTATTAGTTCAAATTATTACAAATGGATGTCTCAGAAAAAAGNTTTATTCTTTATTCTTATTCTCCCTTTTCAAAATTGAAAGCCAAAACACAAAATGTTTGAAATGTTAGGGTGTCATTGTTGATCATTTTTCTCTGAAATAAAAGATAAAAACTTCTAACTTCATGATGCTAATGTACTCCTAAACAAGACATTACAATGAAAGTCTGAATGTGGTTTTATCTCTATCTGATTTAAAACAGTATTTGAATAACTTGTATTCCATTTCATGAAGTGTGTAAACCGATACGATGATTTATTTAGAAATCTGATTGTCATACTGAAAATTAATCTGAAATAGCTTTTTCATTATTAGTTCAAATTATTACAAATGGATGTCTCAGAAAAAAGTCAAAATGTATGTCTTGTATGGAAATGACACTTGGGAGTATTATTGCTTTCGTATTTGTTGATCTTCAACAAGATAATTGTGCATATTGGGATTAAATTTATTTTGGGATCAATTTCAGAATATCAATTGGCTTCCAAAAGTGAGCATTTAAGAGGCAAAATATGCAGCGCCTAGTAGGAAACGCATATATGTAAATGAGCTCTTCATCTTCAAGCTGAACTGTAGTGCAACAGGGTCATTTGGAGAGTACAAGATGGTCAAGAGTTAATCATGCATTTGGAACCCGGCTTTCCATTTTAATGAAGTGCAGGTCAGCGCAGACGGCTTATGAACAGAAGCAGTATAGTCTAGAGATCCAGGCATTATTTAAGTAATTAAATTCAGCAAAAGGATTAACATTTGAGGATCCGTGGTGTAGTGGTTCGGACTCTCGCCTTTAACCAGAGTCGTAGGTTTGAATCCCACCCATGGCGCTAATTTCCTTCAGCAAGAAATTCATCCATATTGTGTTGCACTCTATCCAGGTAAAGTGAATGGGTACATGGCAGGAGTATTTATTCCTTTGAATGTCATGTGTGCCATGGTGTATGCCATGCTAAAGCCAGGATAATAATAATGCAAAGTGCCTTACGTACTATATAAAATACATCTACACTTCAGAGATTTCCTGGGATATCAGTCATTTGTAGAATCTTTCTTAAGTTGGTGAAACACCAACTTGCTCCAAATAAATTCTGTTGACATTATTTCCCAAAATTTAATGAGTGTGATATTAAAATCTTCTACATATGATAGAAATTATTAATGGAGTATGAAACATGTTTAAGTTATTAATTTGGAAAATTAAAGAGGTGTTTGTGCTGTTGATTTTTTTTTTCTTCAAAACACATGAAATCATGTGATTCTAAAAAAAATCTCATTAAAGTCTGAGAAAGTAGACTAGCATTGTTAGGTATGGTGGAGTGGAGTAGCCAAATGAAATTTGATTATGCTTTGTCTTTTGCAGGCCACTTTCATATCTTTTCACCATGACTCATCTATTGAAGCAGAATATTGGCCAATATCAAAATCATATCAAATAAGTATTTTTGTCATAAGCCTAGGAGGCACACAGGTTGCTTCATTAAATTATGGTTTCATATCATATCTTTGATACGAAAAATTCCCTTTTTCTTTTTTACTTTGAAATTACAGTGTATGCATTCCACAGGAGCTAATTCGTATAGAGCTGGGTTTGTTTTTTTTTTTTTTGGGGGGGGTGTTTGTTTCTTGTGTTGCAGTACTTCCCATTTTCCATTTACATTTATTCTGCATTTTGATATTCAAGTTTAGTTGTATCTTCATAATAGTCTGAAAAGCTTCCTTTTTTTTTTTTTTTTTTTTTTTACAGGACGCCGCACGAGATATACGCTAGTGACTGGAGCTCAGATGTGCGCTTGTGAGTTCGAGTCCCAGGGCTGATTTTTTTTTTTTTTTTTTTTTTTTATCTCTCCTACTCCCTTTCTTTTCCTTTTTACACGCCCCCCCCCCAAAAAAAATAAACACAAATGTAGATTTTCTTCATGGGTTGAAAATTCATCATTCATTAATGACCTTCAGAATACCACACTTTAGATTTTCCTTGAAAAGGGGGGAAATCACTTTGATGTTCTTATTGCTCTTTCAAACTAAAATCCACTGTTCTATAATAGCACTTGCAGTCCGCAATTTAAATAGAATGGATTGATCTTTGAAAATAAGATAAATAGGAAAGCCTTGCAAAGAGATTTAAATCTTAGTTACTTCAACTGGAATAATTTGGGGATGAATGACCTGAAACTTCATTGAATATACCCTACCTTGATAGCAGAATAAAAAAAGTAATTGTTAGGGATTAAATGATCAGATATAAACCTTGAAAAAAAAGTTTTACGAAACTCAAGTAGTAAATCACCTCATACAATGATATAAGTGACTATAAAATGAGATTGAAACATTAGATACCTTTCAAATTAAATATATGAATATTTGGGAAATTGAGCAGGATTTCACCTTGAAAAGAGGAGAAACGCAATGATTACAGGAGATTAAATCAGCTGACAATATTCTCAATGATAAAGGAATGAGTGAATGAATTAATAATAACAGTGAATTTTCAAACATGCCTATGTTCTCTATGGTTAGCTGGCCAGTAGCAGCAACGTAGGCTACAATATTCTTTTTCTTTCGGCGACAACTCTGTAATCACTAAATGTAATATCTGGTCTCTGTAAAGCCCCGGTCACATGGGACCCCAGAAGCAACACGATTCACCCCGACTCGTTGTTCTGAGGCAGTTACCAGTGAATTAACAAAGAAAAGAGTCGGGGTGAATCGTGTTGCTTCAGTCCTATGTGACCGGGGCTTTATAGCCATGAAATAAATGTTTGTGGGATTGTACAAAAATTGAACAAAACATGTTTTAAACCATAAATGAATAATATGTGCCAAATCATTTAGCAAGAAAATGTAAAATGGCAGAGAAATGAACAAATAAAGGCTTAAAAACGGGCTGTGTCATGACTTTCTAAATCGTACCAGTCCCATATGCTGCTTCTTGTGTTGGCTAAAGTGGATTTAACATGCGGTGATTGAAATTATCATGCTTTGAACCATTTTGCATTACTTGATTAAATTTCTCTCATCAAGACAAGTCATATCGTGCATTGTTATCAACATAAGATCACTTCTTCTAACTACTTATTTTCCAAATTGAAGTTCATTGAAAGTACTCAATATCAGCATTACAGAGTCAATATTTCTAGAGTGGATTTCAGAGAAAAGATTACATGACTCACCTTGGACAAGGTATGATGCTAGTAATGTGCCGACGTCAAACGAACATGTCAACCTGGAAAATGGAGAAAGAAAAGAGAGATCTAATAGTGAAGAAAATGAAGAAAAAAATGATTGCAAAAATCAACATGAAATTAAGTAGAGCAGAAAAGAGGGATCAAATGATGAGTGAAATGTTAAAGAAACACTACTGAGTAGGGTTTCACCAAATCTTTCTTGAAGTTTAGAAAGATTTGAAGAAAGACTGGTGTTGGTTAATGTTGTAACAATACGTTCTAGATCCTTGATCATCAAGCAAAAGGTCCGATACTAGTCATTCTGAAAATCATTTTTAAAGTCTTTCGTAAATTGGTGAAACCGATTGCCCTGATTAGATAATTACTTACAATTAAAAAAATTGACATACATCAGGGAATGTTTAATTTGATGTACAATCGCCTCTTTATTTTAGGAGAGAAAATGGATCATAAAGTGGAATTATCCATTTCTCATAGCATTAAATTTCCAAAAATAACTTTTTGAAGGTTGAAGTCACAAAATCAACCTTACTTAGGTTTCTACATGACCAAGAATATGTAATTCTAATAGTTGGCTTATCTGAAGGTTATAATTATTCACCCAATCAATAATCCTGTCAAAAAACACCCATGAAGTGTGGGTACCATTATATGCTTTGTCTATCAGCATTATCTAAGTACTACACATTAGGTCAAAAACATTCATGTTGTGGTAAAACAGCTATAATAGTTTGATATTCATTATGTAAAAGATTTACCTCACATATGTACAATGTATCATGATGATACAATTTTCTAATGTTTACAATACAATATATACATATGAATATCTGTTAAAAACTAATCAGAAGAATATTGTACACAACAATTTTGAGGAATAATGCATTTTTTACTTTTTACTTTGATTATATCTATAGATAAAAACTAATAGTGATCTTATAAAATATGATCCTGCAATTTCTACTGGGTGTGTGTCATCTACTTTCTTTCAGAACAATTATTGAAGAATGTTGTTCTCACCATTTAAATGCCAAATTCCTCTTTTTACACGAAAAGCAAAAATCAAAAGCATTCTTGTAAAAATCAAACATGACATCTGAAACTGTCAGGTAATCTGATATGCTCCTTTAAGGCAACGACAAAGTGGTAGAATGCCATGTTGCGCAATTGATATGACAATGAAACTCAAACCATGGGATTGTAATTCACGCTGATACCATTATCTCTTTCAATTTCATTTCTGTCTAGTTTTATCTGGCATTCCAATGCTTCTAGCTTTCCAAATGTGATGCATAAATGTAGTAAGATGGGTGAACTGCTCACTCTAAGGGAGTGAACTTATAAGAAGAGTGAAATTGGAGTGAAATTGAGAAACATTCATGATTGATTGTAGAACTTCAAGTGATCATGTAGGCTACTCCAAAAAGAGTAGATTTTTTTTTATTTACAATTCATTAATTTTACATGTAAGTCTTTTGTGATATTCACTCTTTTCATTCAACTTCAAGACTTTTGCTCACTGTCAATTAAAAACTACTTGATAAAGAATTTAGATTGGTCCTGTTCAAATCCGTAATGTAATAATAGATCTATTTTATCCTCTATAATGCTATGAATCTACAACCATACTTGATGATTAACTTCAAAATGTATGGTGATCTAATCAACTAGAATGGCCTGAAATTATTGAACTTCAAACAACCAATATTGCCGGATACTAATACACCGGTTTCCATGGAAACTATAGTTTTGATTGTGATAGTCAAGTGCTTCTACCATTGCAATGGTCTGCTGATCCAGAGGAAATTCTTGTGGTGAAAAAGAATAGTTTTGCGGTTGAATTACAGGACTGATTAAGAGGTTTAATGAGCGATAAAGCAAATACAAGGAGAGATGGACAGGAAAGGTATGCAGTGGTGTGTAGACTTGCGCAATGTACAAGATTAGACCCTAAAGAATTTGCTTTTTGTTAAATATTGTCAAAAAAAAATACTTTTTGTTAAATATTACTTCCATCTGTAAGAAAGAAAATGTTTTTATTACCATTTTTAACACATTTCATATATAAAATCAGATTTGGAACGGAG
Source organism: Temnopleurus reevesii (assembly GCA_036244855.1). NCBI lineage: Eukaryota > Metazoa > Echinodermata > Echinoidea > Temnopleuroida > Temnopleuridae > Temnopleurus > Temnopleurus reevesii. The sequence goes on from BQKZ01003611.1 coordinate 51,451, forward strand.
TAAAATCCATAGAATGTCTGAAAATGATTTTTCAGGGTTTTTATTTCTAAAGTTTTTCTGAAGTTATATTCAAATTTGAACAATAAGCGAAAAAAATTTTTGGGTTAGGCAGTATTTAGATGGCAGTCGGTTGAGGGCATCCGAATAAATTTTTTTTTTGGGGGGGGGGGGGAGGGGCGTTACTCCACATGGCTGGAGTTTAGGGCCAATAGATACTTTGACTGCCACATGAGTGCCATGAAACGGAAAATGACAGATAGAAAAGAAAAGATGTTGATTGGGTGAAAACTATTGGAGGCCTATTCATTACAAAAGGAAGATTGGTTACGATTTCTGAACATTTAGCACACCCCACCTTGGTCTCAGTATCCTGCAATAGCAACTCTATACTGCCCCTCTCATGAGAGATGAGAGAAAATTAACATCATACTTCATGTAGCAGCGTAATAAGCAATAGTAGAGCAAAGTGTGATAAGCCCCCTAAACCTTACAAAAAGTATTCGGGAGGGGGGGGGGAGCAATTCTTTTGGAGAAAGAGCATTTATTAATGATATTTTTTTTTTACCATACATGAAAGTACTAGACATATTGGGACAGCAAGCTATAGATCAAGTCAGTGAAGAAATCTGATGGAGAAATGTCTTTTTTTTTCAAACTAGGTTATCATTTGTCACCTTTTGTAATCACCAAGGAAATTGCAGCATAGGTGGGCCAATGTATGGTGGCACCCAAAGTACATTCAACAAAAGGCCATAAGATTTTGCGACCATGGTTGTGTTTCATTAAGCCGTTCGTAGATCGACACAAGTGTGTGTCTACAAATGACTGGTGATCCTTTCCTGCACTCATTGAAAGCTCCTGTCACTAACTCACACCTGAGAAAGAGTCATATGTACATGTAGATATACAAAAAAAAATATAGGGGTGTTGTTCAAAATCAGTTGCAAATCAACTGCAAATTTGCAAATTGTAACACGCATTTTCATTTGCGTAAGGTATGCATATTTAACAAGACGCACATGAAACAATGATTTTGATTGGCACGTGCAAATCAACTGCAACTTTTGAACAACACCCCCTAAGAAACGCAACCCAGGCCAACAAAAATTGTTAGTGACCCAGAACTTGATGTTTGAAATCTGCACCAAAGAGTATACAGGATATGAAATTTGTCACAAACATGGTCCCTTCCCCCCCCCCCCCCTTCACAAAAATTTTGACACAGAAAAATCTGGCAAAAAGCAATGTTGCCATAAACTTTCATACCAGGAAAAACACTGGAATAAAGTTTGACAAAGTTTTCTACAGCAACCAGTTTCATGCAATGGGCCCCTGGAGTTGAGGTTCTTTGGAGACACCATAACAATGTCCTCAGACAACCTCTACAAGCAGACCATGTTTCCTGTAAGAAGTATCTATTACACATTCCTATCAGGTCACTGACCTCTATTATGATATTATGTAATCTCCAGACAGATAGAGAGACAAAGAGATAGACAGATGGGGTAGAATTACATCAGTTCGACTGTATGAGAGGGGGAGGGTAGTTTGAAAGCACAAACCCTAGACTTTCGGTGTGTGCGTGTGCAGAGCATGATACAGGGTATGCATTGTGTGACTACATCACACACATACAGCATTGCTCTATCCTCAGTCTAGGGGAGAGCATGCAGACACACAATGCATACCCTGTATCACTCTCTGTGTATGGGCACAACGAAACCCGAGGGTCTGTTCTAGCAGACTAGGGGGAGGGGGTTATCTGCAGGCTAGAGCAGTATCTCTACTCATGCTAGGTAAGTTGCAGTTGATCAGGGAAAAAGAAAATTCATTATTGTTCTTAGTTTGGGAACAAATCTCATGTGTAAAATAAGGCTTCAAAAGGTTACATAGAAGAGAATACGAAGCCAAAGAGCATCTGAAAATGAATTTCTACAAGTAGGTTGCAGTTTAAATGTTGTTCTATGATATGATGCTTTTAAAAACAAAATTTGAGTGAAAATTGAAAAAAAAAGTTGAGATCAGGCAAAGCAATTGAAATTTTCATTAATACCCTTAGGGTAATTTTCTTCACCCTGAGGGTTGCTACTTGAACTTTCCATAAGCCAACTCAACCTACATCACAAAGCCTCCATAGAAGTCCAACAAAGTATCTGAAATCTATGAAGTAAATCTATAAATGTAAAATATTGAATTGAGCTATTTTGACGAGAATAATTCAGAAGAAAATGTGGAAATGGACAAGGAGATATTTCCGTGAGCTGAATGGGACACCCCTTTGATGGATAGGAGCGATCTCCTTGCAAACGGAGAAATGCCTCCAGGCTCCTCCATAGCGTTTGGATGGCATCATTAGTGATCATATCTCTGTCGCCATGGGAACCCATCAGGATCTATCCCGAAATGTCACGCTTCTTTCAGATCAGACGAGCCGTTATGGGGGGTATTTCACCGGTCAACTCTTTGAAAAATGAAATGCAAACTTCAGTTGCTATATTAGGGTTGCCTCAGGCAAGGAAAGGACAATGCTGTAAGTCGCACTTCCTAAATTGAATGTACTTCAATGACCAACAGTAGCAAAACAATGAAAAGTATATTAAATAACAAATTTTCTTGTACTGAAAGTTGCAACACATCAAACTCAAGTTGTTGCTATATTAGGACAAGCCCCAGACAATCAAATGCCTCAAACAGCCTTCATCCTTCAAAAGGTCATTCATAAAATCAGGTACACTACCATAGAGTGAATGCAAATGCTCATATTTCTGTGAGATGAACAAAAAAAAAAACATCACTACCTCTCATAATGGTATATTAGAAAAAAAATGTATGGTCAAGAAAAGGTCATGTACCCTATGAAAATTGTTACCAGAGCCTTATAACATTAAGATTTAAAATCAATCATTCAATTGATAGCAATTGTTTGCTTGATAGCAATCATAAGTCAATGGCAAATCATGTATTAAAGATTTGAACTTGATCGCAAGATTGATTGCATCACTCTACTAGTTTGATGATTTCCCCAATCGTACAATTTATTGGAACACTTTTTGTTATGGGGTTCTGGTCATGATTTGGGAATGAGACCAGGGATACAAAATTTCTGACCAAAAAAACTCTACATGTAGAGATGTATTTGGAGCCAACAAAACAAAAGTTGTCACCAAAGGACTCTAATTTTGTATCTCCAGACCTAAAAAGTGAAGTTTGTTACTTGGAGAATACAACATTTGTGACCAAAGAACTCTGATTTTGTTTCCCCAGACCCATGAACAAAAGTTTGCAACCACAATACAATACAAAATTTGTGGCAAAAGAACTATAATTTTGTATCACATTCAGGAAGTAAAGTTTGTGATTCAGAATAGATATTTTTAGTCTCTGATCGCAAATTATGCACTGTGCAATATAGCAGCAATACATGTATAGTCCTAAAATTTGCGTCCCTGGTCAAGAATTTCACGACCGAGCTGATCACAAAATTGACAACATACATGTACATGGCCTGTGGTCGAGCGTATTTTCAAGCCACCATCATGAAAAACCCACGTATTTTGTGGAAGGATACAACCAATGGCCAATCTGCTATCTACCACAATGACCAAACGATTTCCTATATTACAGGGAGATGCATCCGGAACAGAAACCATACCAAACTTTGATCTTCAGAGCATCAAAAAAAAACTAGAACATTTTCATAATTGAATCATGCTTATCATTTAGTAATGCAAGTTGATTGCTCATCATTTAGTAATAAAAGTTGAAAGAAAAAATACAAAGAAAAGTTTAATTTTCATTCAATTCTGACAAGCAAGTAAGCTCAGCACATTACCAATCATGTTTCATACCCTCCCCCCTCCAAAAAAATTGTATGAAAATGGCCGATCATGAACTTTTTTTCTTATGTTTGTTTTTCATTCACATAGAAATCATGATTCATTTATACACTGAAACATAAAATAAGAACCAATGAGTCATTTTCAATTATAGTTCTTTTGACTTTTCTTCACCTTCAAAGTCTTCTCTCTATATGAAATTGATTTTAAAAATGTTAGAATTGAATTTGTCTAACATTTTTTTAAAAAACAAACCACACCATTTTAAAATTTGTACTCATAAGACAACCAAGGAATTACTGTATTGTGTTTTTCAGGGCTATTGTATGAGCTGAACTTTTTGCTGGGGTTTATTTTCGCAAATTTTGCGACCATGAATTCGCTAAAAATTCCACTCATTTGAATGCTCAAAGCTTTAAAAACATGAAAATAACAGCTCACTATAAATGTGTGGAAAGATCCGGAACTCAGTGAATTCATTGAATTTGTGTACACTAAAATATTGGCTTTTGATTACTGATTATTGATGGGGCTACCCTGTTGAAAGAAAGCATAACAAACTAAAAAAAAAACAGTCATTGATTTTTGCGCCTTTTTAAGAAGCATACTCCACCTTTAAAATATTCCGTCTCCGCCATCATTATCTCTCCTTACACATTTTCATTCACTCACCACCCTCCTTCCTCTATCTCTCACTCCCTGGGGGAAGACTGAAGAATTCATTAGAAGAGTGTTGTGTATTTGCCGAGAGAGTTCCCTCGTTCCCACTCTACGTGCGACGTGATGCCATACGTTGCGTATCACGAAAATCCGCCCCGCTTACTTCACCTGGGGTGAATTTACACCATCGGTCTATTGGGGTGCTGTTCAAAAGTTGCACTTGATCGAAACGCACTAATAAAATCATTGTTTCATGCTATACTTGTTAAAAGCACATACATGCACAATGCGACGTGATGCCATACATGTACGTTGCGTATCACGAAAACCCGCCCCGCTTGCTTTACCTGGGGTGAATTTACACCATCAGTCTATTGGGGTGCTGTTCAAAAGGCGCACTTGATCGAAACGCACTAATAAAATCATTGTTTCAAGATATACTTGTTAAAAGCACATACATATATATACAATGCGTCATTGGAAATATGGGTTATAATTTACAACTATTTGCAGTTTATTGCAATGAACGACTTTGGAATAGTATCTCCGCATATCTAAATCACTGAACCTTTTCAAGAAACATCTCAAAACCCATCTTTATAATTACTAATGTAATTCAATGTAGGTCTTTGTAAGCAGCGCTTTGTATCCTCTGGAAAAGCGCTATATAGTTTCAAGTATTATTATCCTCATCATTCATTATGGCAACTTTGTAGCAAAATGTACCTGAGTGTGAGATTTCTTATTGTTTGAAGGTAATGGATAATGTTACTTGAATTTTACCATTTATATTACTCCCCAAAGTTATTTCTTTTTCAATTAATTCAACAATTTTGCTTGTTATAACCATTTTTTAAAGATTTTTCCATCATGGTTTTCTTCATGGGAGCAAGAAAAATTGATAGGACTAATTATCTAATGTGACTTTCCTCTTTTAAGTCACACAAGGATCTTACAATTGTGAGGAGCAAGAAAGTTTATTTTTCAATCAAAATTTCATCCATTTTCGAGAGGGGGCATCGCCCTCCACTGAGGACTTGACAATAAGAATTTTTGGGGGTGGGGGCAGGCACAGAGAGGAGGGGCATCGCCCTCCACTGAGGACTTGACAATAAGAATTTTTTGTGGTGGGGGCAGGCACAGAGGAGAGTCAAATAGAACCAAACAGTGGGGGTCTTCTTCTTCCAGTACAATTAAAGTACATTTATGATATATATACTTTTATCTGAAACTGAATTGCTGAAAATGTAAATGGGCCTGGTGTGGTACGCACTAATGGCCCAATGCAACTTGAGTACTGTCCAATATGAACGTCTGCGGACAATTGAACTGAGAAGTGTGCTGCAAGCTTTAAGCGAACAATTTACACCGAACTTCACGCACAGTCAAAAGGGCAAATACAGGACAGGCATTTAGTGAGCAAGGGGATGGGTACTTTAGAAGTATCACGGGAATTGGCAAGAAAAGTTGCACTTTACGTTTCTAAGAATTGCATACCTTGGACCTGTTTTTATCATCAAGAGTTGCGATGGATTGCGAATTTGAAATAGTCATCACGATTGGGCTGGTTTGCTTTGGCAATTTACACAGAAGTGCTATTTTGCCCTGATGTAATAGCAGATGTACATGTAGATGGTATTTTGTATTGTATTTTACTTTGTTAAGCGCATAGAGACCCTTGTATTATGCGCTATATAAGCATAAATTATTATTATTAATATTATTATTCTTAACGAACTTGTAGTTCAGTTCCTAAACTTTCCAAGAAATTCTGCAATGCCTTGAAAATTACCCGAAAGAAAAGACACTAACTTCTGAAGTCATCAGTCACATTGTTCCTTAACTCATGTGCCATAAATGAAGAGCTGTGCTTGAGGAAATGTATAAAACTTCTGAGGCCGATTGCTCGAAATGGTCTTAGCTATCCTCTCCATGCTAAGACGTCTTGACTTCTTGTGCCTTCCTTGTAACATAGACATTAGCATCGATACGACTATGTTAAGAGGGTGGCGCAAGAACTTCAGACGCCTTAGCATGAAGAGGATAGCGAAGACCATTTCAAGCAATCGGCCCTTGATTCTGATTCACTTCAGAGAAATAAACAAGACATAGCTGGAAGGAAAGGCACTCCTTTCTAATACAAACTGTGCCTTCCCATGAGTATCCGTTGTCTTCCAACATCAATCTTCATACAGATATCACTGTGAGGCAATTAAAGCGATAGACCAGTTTTGGGAGGAGGGCGCTTCAAATATTTAACTAGTTTGCGAGCTGCAGTAAAATAATACCATAATGCAGTTTTTCAATAGTAAATTAGAGCATGTTCATAGTTTGTTTGAATGAAATTGACCTAGAAATGGCTTAATTATAGCAAAATAAAAATTCATGCTGCGGTCGTTTTCCCTTAATACAAAACATGCTTCATGTACAAAATGAACGCGAACTCACACACCGCAGACAATACCACCGATCGCACCGTCCATTTCAGGCCGACGCTCCCGCGTGCAAAAGCACTTAGCACACCGTAGGAATAATGGCTGATTGACGTGTTCGACATAAAATACACAGAATACAAGCAAACATGTACTCCTAATATCCTACACAGATATATTTAGGCATTAAAAAAGCAACTTATGAATCATCAGCTCGTTTAACATCACTTTCTGCATCCCGGTCATTACGAATCTATACCTTTAAAGATTTATTAATCTATCATGACTCACATGTGATCCCTCAAATCCTCACTTTGAATTTGTTATGCCCCTCCAGGTAATGTCCTATGTTTTATGAACTGTTTTTTAAAACAGAGGTGGAAACTGTTGCATAAAACCAGTATAGCAACAATCATATAATTACATACTACTTTACATGTAACATAAATTTCAATACTTGTTTCTATTCTAAATTTATTACGTAATAAAAACAAGAGAATGTTTGTTGCTTTGTCAAGATCTCTTTAGTATTCATGCAGGAGTATATAGAATGTGCTTGTTTGCTGATTCATATGTCATTCAAAATATCCTTTTGTTTGATATTGATATCAAATGTCTTCATTCACCAATGAAATTACTAGTAAATGGAAAATGTGTACATACTGTACAGGTCAATTCATGTCTTCCATTTTCATGGATTACCCTATAATAGCAGTCTACAGAGACTAAAACCCTGTAGTACAATACTGAATATATGAATATATTCCTGCCAGAAAGATGAGCTAGTTATCAGTTGCTTTACTAAAAGGTTTGAGGCAAGGCAAAGTGAATATTTACAATAAACAATATTGACAATGTTGTATTAAACACATATATTTTACGTTTTCTATTTTCTTTTATGGATTACCCTGTAAAAGCACTGCACAACCAAAGGCCACAGAGACTGAAACCCTGGGAGTAAAGAAGTGAATATAATATATTCCTGCCACAAGGATGACCCTATTATGAGTTGCTTGAATGGTAAACAGGCAAGGCAAGATATTGACAATATTGTAACAAACACAGATATTTTATGTTTTCTATACTTATTTATGGATTACCCTGTAAAAGCACCGATCAACCAAAGGCCACAGAGACTGAAACCCTCAAGTACAAAACGGAATATATGAATATATCCCAGCCGAAGGGATGTCCCAGGCCCAATTGACAGTTGCTTAAAAGGTAAAGAGGCAAGGCAAAGTGGATATTAACAGTAATGTATCAAATACAGATATTTTAGGTTATCTATACTTTTTTCTTTTATAGATTAATTATCCTTTGAAAGCACTGAACAACCAAATATAACTAACTAAATATATGAATATATTCCTTACGTAAAGATGACCCAAATATCAGTTGCTTGAATGGTTAAAAGGCAGGGCAAAATATTGGAAATATTGTATCAAAAACAGATATTTTCTGTTTTCTATACCTTTTTATGGCTTACCCTATAAAAGCACCAATCAACCAAAGGCCACAGAGACTGAAACCCTCAAGTACAAAACGGAATATATGAATATATTTCAGCCGATGGGATGACCCAATTATCAGTTGTTTGAATGGTGAAGAGGCAAGACAAGATATTGATCCTGTTGTATCAAATGGAGAAATATGACAACGGGTATGCATACAATCGTGTATTAATTCACTCCCTGTTGAAGAAGCACAGAAAAGAAATGATACATGTATTCGCAGGCATCCGAATTTTCTATCTGGTCGGAGATGACTTATTTGAAGCAGTTTTCTATTGTTTGAGTCTGATCTGTAATTCATGCATTGATATTTTTCATTTTTTTTAAAATGAATAAATCAATTCATATAAACAAGCAATTCATATCAACCAATATATCAACATGTAATCGGAGGATTGTCATGCATATTAAAAATCCCCTTTGAACCGGGATTGAAAAAAGAGAATCAAGGACAAACATGGCAAAATAATTACATGTACATGTAATTAAAAAAATGGTAATATAAAATCATCTAACCTTAATACATGTGTAGCTATTTCATGTCTACAAAATTGTCAAAATTGCCTCTTAAAATATTATTCAGCAGTTTTTACCTCAAAAGAAAAATGTTGTGTATAGTAATTACCCCATCTGTGAGATGGTTAAGACAATTCTGGGATTAACGGTCAGCACAGTCATACAACCTGCTCACAGCCTGACCAGGTAGGGATTGAAGGATTATAAAGAAACGAACATTCAGCGGTCAACTGTTCGAGGATTAGAGATTTTTAATCCAAGGAAGATCACCTTTAGCAGGATGGGTCGCATATATATTATTAGATAGACAGCACGTTTGTTAGACCCCTTTCAGATGAATGGTGTTAAACCAATATGTAATAGCAACTACAGTCAAACCTGTCTATAGTGGCCACTGTCTATAATGACCACCTGTCTATAGTGGCCACTGTCTATAGTGACCACCTGTCTATAGTGGCCACTGTCTATAGTGACCACCNTAATAGCAGATGCAGCTGTACATCCCCTCTGTTCCCTAACATTGTTTTTATGCAATTTCATTAGTGGTCTTTCAAACCAGTGAAAAACTTGAATTTGTTCATGAAAATGAGAATTTTTGAAAAGTTTGACTCAATTTGTTTTGAAAAATCCAGTGTTTACTACGTGTGTTCTTGAGCCAACTGACCTTACAGTTGTAATAGACATGAGACAATTTTTTTGCGAGTTTATGAATTAAAGAAGAATGAATCCTGGAGGATAATATACACCTATAAGAAAGGTATCATATACCACTACTAATCAGACTGGATCAAGCTCTAAAATAAATTCAGAAAAGTTTAAATTTCCCGATATTTTAGAACAGGTTTTCGTCTGCTATCACATTACATGGGGGCTGCCATTTTGTTCTGAGCAGATATTTTGACGTGGTCCATTGATATAATTTTCTGTGGCAAGGAAAATATTCATTAAACTGTAAAATAGTTCAATCTTTGGCAAATAAAATAAGTTATGATGGGAAAAATACGTGATAGGTGTCCAATATTTTAGTACGACTTATAAAAAACAATTCAGCCTTCAAATCATATGTTTATACTAAAGAAATGTGCTTTTAATGGACTTGCCTGGCATAACAGAATTTCATTTATTCAACAATCCTTCAAGGTATTGTATTCTATTGTTTAAATACAGGTGAAAACGTATCGTTTTGCCAAAGACCCTATGTAAACATGAATGCATGACTTTAAAAGGCCACCCTGTACCGCAGATTTTTGTTTTTGTTCTGGTCTTCATCTGATTGTATAACGCTATAGAAAGTGATATACAATGGTTTAAATAGCCAACCGATAATACAGATTCCTTTCTTTCATTTGTTTTGTTACAAGGAAACTTGGACTCTACTCCGCAAAAACGTCATTACTCCGCAAAAACGTCACTCCCATGCCAATAAAACACAATTCTAATGAACAAAACTTTCTTTTTTTAAATAAATCAAGACCAGTTAAGATATTGAAATATATGAACATATGTAAGGTATATTTTTATTCATATTCTAAGCTTATATTTCGATCAAAGACGTTCTACTCACGGATAACAAAATACTTTCTCGTACCAAATAACAAAATGGTAGCCCCCAGGGTATTGCTAGCAGACGAAATCTTGGCTCAGAAAATAAAAATTTATCTCCTTATGCTGTTTTCTTGTACAATAAAATATTCCATTAAATCGATAAATATTACACCTACTGAAATAAGTCAATATATTTTTTTGGTTTCAATCCCCTTTAAGTTTTTTCAATGGATTTATCTGCATTATTTTGCCAGAATATAGAAAATTATATGAACATACAGAATCCAGTGCCATCCTGAGTGAGAAACAAGTGAAATTTTGAAAACAAAAGAAAGTACAAAATTTTGAACATGTATCTCTTTTATCTCACTTTAGCCAATGAATAAGTTACCTGCCAGTTCGTAAGACCAATTACAATACTATAATACTCTTACACAATTTCAGAGTCACTACGTTAAAATCAATAATTGTACATGTATAAACTTACCTTCCTTCGAGTAATGCTTTCTTGAGTTGCAGAACATACTGGTAGCGTGTGTATTCCTCGAGTAATTTACTGGGATCCGTCACAAAGAATTTCACTTGAAAATGAAAGTACAGTGTACCTGCAAAATAAAAACATTTTAGAAACAATGAATCAATGATTTTTTAAATTTCAAATGATATAACATCACAACAAAAGGGTTCACTCATAGAGCTGAAATCTCAAGGTTTAAAAAACTACGACAGTTTTATGAAAACTTATATGTACAGTGTGAAGGCAAGTTTGTACAAGTCGTTTTCTTGTTCTACGTAATGCATGACAAAATGAGGCAAGTTTGTAAAAATTGCTTTCTCACTTTCCCATTCCAATCAAGGCACCTAGCTAGTTTTCACGAGTCGCCTCATCAAATTTTCAACCAAAACGAGGTGCATCGGCGAGTTGAGCAACTCTCATTCGCGTTGCACATATAAGCTTCCGTAGGACTTTCGTAGTTTTTAAACCTTACCGTTTGAACTCGAAGTGTAGACATGGCTATGGTTGTAATACAAACAATACACAGGAATCAAAATACATTGAAATAATATGATTTTGGGGTGGGGTTATGACAAAGACCACAGACCCCCACTGCCACCCCGCGCCCCCCCCCCCCCCCAAAAAAAAAAGAAGAAAATCAACAACAAGCTACCTGCATGTACTGATGACAAATCACAATGAGCAAGTGCCTGGTAATACATGTAGTTAAAGGATATCGTTAAGGGTTCCATGTCTTGTGAACTTGGTTGCATTTCAAAATCTGGACTGGAATATTGCCAGAGAATTCATCCCAGTAACAAATGACCAATCATTTTCTACTCTCAACTAATCAGGTGCCCCTTTCACATACATTTCCAGATGGTTCAAGGTCACAAGAAGTGGGTCAAGAAAATTGAAATGGAAAGAAATGTCTTTGTAAATATCCTCATTTTGTGAAGAAAAAAAAAACACTTTGAATCAAGGGCAGTCCAATCAGAGGCCCATTGGAGGAAACTTAAAATTGTGGTAAATTTGATGATTATGACAAATTTTGATGACTAAACCGGTGAAACCCTTGGTATTGATTGGCTGCTGCACAACATTGTCATGGTAATTACCATTGATGATAAAGTTGTAATCAATAGAATGATTTCTACAACAGCCCCTCCCCTCTACCTCCCGCCTTTGACTCATTACAAATCTTGATAGAAATCTGAATACAAGAACAACTTTATCAATATGACTTATAAATTCATCAGTGAGTATTTATGAGCTTTAAGATTCATGTAGTCATTGCATGGTTGACTAGCATAGTACAATGAAGTTTGAATTACACTTTGATAAATTGCCATCATATTTGGTTGGGTATAAAGATCTCCAGTTAACCCTTTGAGTACTGGAACCGGGCAGTCCCTACACAAAGATTATAGGTATTGCAGAATTCAGTAGTCAATAGTTAATAACACATGTGGGAAATATGATCCGTCTTTGAAAGACACTGAACGATTTTATCCCACTCCCCATGAAAAAAAAAGAAAAAAAGTAAAAAAGAACAAGAATAAGAATTTTGCCGGAATTCATAGTGCCTGAAATTTCAAGCAGAGGAAGGAAAAAGGGATTTCCACCCCTCAAAATCTGGGCCAACCCCAGGCTTTGGTTACATGCATTATGAATGAAACAATCAATCAATTGCTCACACAAGTGCTTTCATTTGTCATTATTTATGAAAAAAGCTGAAAATAGCTGCTGGAAAAGTGTTTTAGAGATAGAGGGGAGTGAAATCTATACAGACTTGAGATTTTGATCATTTTATGGGCTAACATTGAAATGTAGACTTTAATAGTGAAGCGATTGTGCAAGAACAATTTTGGCACATTTATGATAGTGTGGACAAGTATTAATATCAAAAGAGAAAATGATTGAATTAATATTTTCCTTTATTGTTGCATTAAAATCAGTTTTCGGTTCCCTGCTATACTTTTCTGGTTGTCCAAGGGGATCTTTTCTAAGTATTACACAATTCATATTTTCCATAATTCATATTTCCATCATGTGTAAAAAATAAATGAAAGTATAATGAAATGAATTGATACCATAAATTTATCTTTTTAATTGTCTATTCTTTGATAAAATGTCAATGTTCCTGGGACCCCCTACTCTAAATTTCCTTTAAACAATTCTTCATACACACTATAAAATTACAAATAAATCTGAATAATCATATTATTTACTACATACATGTAGATTATGCAAATTCTATGATTCAAACTAAATAATTTAGTTAATACCAACATAAGGCTATAAAACAAAAAAACTGTACTATAAAGTCAATGATACTTGAATGACCTATTTTCAGCTTATACTGTAGCTACAATGAAGAGCATGATAAAAAAAGGGCCTACTATACAAGGTACATTGTAAATTTACACCACAGCATGACAGCAACCCAGTAGAGTGTTGGAGAAATGGTAAAACAAGCCGAGGCATGGACCAATTTTAACGATAATAATCAAATTTGGGGGATGGATTTCTCTTTATTAGACCAGGGCGGTGTACAAATAGGCACATACATGGTGTGATGGTGTACAGGATGCACAATATTCTATTTTACAGTAAGAAAGATGCGTTCATACATGTACCTGCCAACCTTTCAAAATAAAAAAATCTTTATTACTCTTTGATTACAAAAATCTCATTTTACATGCAAAAAGAGGGAAAAATCCTAGCTACTCTTACCTGAATTTTCAGAAGATATCTAAAAGTATGATGTTAATATTTTCCACAAATCATACACGTACTATGCAATAAAAATCGTATTTTGTTGTTATTATGCCCAAAAAATCTTACTTTTTGGCAGCTACAGTGTATGTGCGTTAACTCTCTTTCTTCAAATGAAAGCACATCCCATAAGAATTTATCTTTCTTTTCTTCTGTCGGGGTGGGGGGGGGGTGTTACAAAGATTTTTTTTCATTCATTCTCTCTATGTACCTATGAATGAATAACAAGTTGATAAGAATATCATGATCCCTGTGCCCCCTCACTTTATCAAGGTGAAGTGCATGTACTTATTAAACCTAGATGTTGTGGATGTGAATCAAAATTTATCTAAAGATGATAAGAGCCAGAAAAACGTCCCAAGTTTTTATATTGATTAAGGAGCCCGAGAGGTATTTATGGATCAAGGTTGTACAATATTAGTATAATCACATTAGGACTTGCCAATTAGTATTCTTAATCAAGGCAAAAATTCTGAGGCAAGCTAATTTAAAATGAAACCCTTTAAAAGTAATATAATTTAATATTGGATATCATACAATAGATATTCTTGGATCTAGCCATTTTGTGTTTTTTCAGATCACTGTATTCTCTTTTTCTCAGAAGCGAGGACCAAAATAATCACAATCCAAAAGCTCCAGATAAATAAAGTAAAGACAGAACTAATCTTAGACTATCTTTAAAAAAACACAAGAAGAAATATTACCTTTAACTTGTTTTATCATAGATTTCCTCGCAATTAACCATCTTATGATTCTGAGCAGCAGAGACCAAAATAATTACATTCCAAAAAAAATCCAGATAAATAAAACAAAACTATGTTAAGATTATCTTTTAACAAAAATTAAAAACAATTACCTTTAACTTGTTTTCTGATAGATTTTCTTGGATCTAACCATCTTCTGTTATTAATATCCACTGTATTTTCCGTTTCTGAGTAGCGAAGACCAAAATAATCACATTCTAAGAGCTCCAAGTGTTCAAAGACTCTGTCCAATAGCTCCTGGCCTTTTGCTCTTCTCTGCAATGATAGAATAAATAAAGAAAAAACATATTTATGACACTTTATTTACCTTTTTTTGGAGAGTATGAGGTACTGTACATCAGGTTGTGTATAAGCTGAAATTTTAGCTGTGGTTTTTATATTTTCGCGAATTTCATGGTCAGTGATTTTCCATTCGGTATCATAAAGATTCATTTGAATACAAGCACTGTCAAAAATGCACGAATAACAACATACTAAAATGTCAAACTGGTCCCAAAACGGGAAAATGTATGCATGCAAAAATATTGGCTTATACAGTACTCCAACATCATATTTCAGCAACTTTCAAAGAAAATAAAACAGACTTTTCTTTTGTTTCTTCAAAGACAAACAAAATGAATGACTTAAAAAGCCATCATTGATTAAAAAAAACTATGAATCACGCAACAATATCCCCATGGGATGAAAATGAAAAGCTAGATAGAGCTGCTTAAAAACTCAAGGTCATGAAGAATTCTACAAAAGAATCTTCAATATTTTACAATAGCATACAATGAATTTCTATGCAACAAACTTTTTAATCTATGTTCACAAATCTTATTCAAACGCATTTGTTGAAAGAATGAAAAATTGTTTTCAAGACCAATCGAAATTGAAAATATTGAAACATTGAAATCATGTACAAAAGCCTAAATATGTAACATGAATATATTGTAACCAGTGCACAAGAAAAATCTTCTATAGAATTAAAAACGAAAAATTACCACGACTATGATTTCATGACAAATTTGCTTTTGCTAACATTTTGCTGGAAAGACATCTCTTTCTCACAACCAAAGATCCTGAACTTGTTTCGAATGCAATTTCAAGTCGGGGCATAATCCGCATTGCAAATTTCACGGCATAATCAACATCACGAACTTTACAGTTATGACACATTGTTGACATTCTCTCACTGAGGAGAAAGTCTGGGAAAGTGATTTCCCCTCCAAGATCACATGTCTGGGGAATACATTCATTTCGCCATCGTATGTGACAAGTTATGGAGGAGGAGATGTAAATTAAATGCAGGTTTAGACGAAGTGTAGAGCCAAGTTCGCCGAAATAACTTTCCTGACAAATTTCCTCAACTGTTAAACTTGCAGAGCTCGAAAAAGTAGCCATGCTTAAACAGAACTTTTCCATAAAGTCTTGAGGCTACGTAGTGCAACTTACCGAGTAGTTTAAATGTATGGAAAATCAAAATTCTAAAGAGACATGTACATTGTATGTGCTTGCTTCTGGCTTTAGAAATAAGTACACATTATTCCCTTTGAAGATAGAATTGAACAAAAAAATTGAGAAAAATATCCAGTGAATCTCAAGATGTGCTAGAATATCAAGATATTTTGAGTGGGCAATGCTTGCGGGTGTTGCGAATTTGGGATTTTGTCAGAATGAAAATATTTGTTCTTTTACAAAAGTGAACAATTCATTCCATTTCATTAGAGTTGTCCAAGGGGAGTTAACTCATGGTTCAAAAACATGAAAATATCTGCACACAACAATATTAGCTCATACCAAAGAGATCAAAATCTCACTCCTCTATCTCTTTGCTTAATACAGTGTATCATGTGAGCTAAACTTTGAGGTCCATTAAGTGGTTTAATTCAATCATTTTTGCCATAGTTCACATGGACCTACACACTCGAAGGCCTCAATGTACTGAATCACACTTGAGGATCTATTTTGGAGCTTTTCGTTGTCAGTTTTGATGACTTTTTACAGGGCTCTGTCCTATGACAGCTTATGAAATAAGAGGAAGTCAGAACATGTCAGCAACACTGTCGCTTTAAAGAGTTAATGGTTACTAAACTTGACATTTTTATGTACAAGGGGCCTACCATTCCATAAATATTTTGCTATGTGACTTTGGCTTCATATAAACAGGGACAGAAGAAGCTTGACTCTACAAACACACTGCAAAACTGCTCAGAAATTAAAAAAAAGAATCAATCATCGTTTAAAGTGGCCGAGTTGCAGCTTTACGAAATACAGTCCAGGAATATTTCCCTTTAAGCAGAATACACAGGCATGCATTACAACACTTCACCTGTTACCTATCGTAGCTTCCGTCATAGCTGCATTAGTTTAAAAATGTCTTGTAATTAGGTGACTAAAATAATCCCATAAAAGTCTTATTCAAAGGTTTTATTCACTTACAAGACTTAGGGGGTGTTGTTCAAAAGTTGCAATTGATTGTAAGTTGCAGTTGATCAGAACGTGCCAATCAAAATCATTATATCCTGCGTATCTTGTTATTGCAGTGCGCAAATGAAAATGTGCGTTACAATTTGCAAAGTTGCAGTCGATTTGCAGTTGATTTTGAACAACACACCCTATGGATAACACTATACTCTCTTGCATCAAAGTTAATGGTAGGGAAGCAACAGCAAATGTCTCATCCAGTAAAAAGTACTACCATTAAGGGTAGCAACGGGACACTTTATGGCTTAACAAACACTGGTTGTCACACAAACTTGGGCCAAGTTACACAAGACCACAAAGTCTGTTTCTGGACACATCAAACAATTTTCTGATATATCTAGATGTATATTCGACAGGCATTTTTGATGGGATAATGCAACAGGTTTATGGGGGTTACAGCAAATAGGCCAGTTTACTAGATAAAAATTTACCGGTATGCACCTTCCTAGTCAACAAATGCAGTGACAAGGCATTTCTCTCCCCGGTTAGTAAGAATTGAATCCACTTTGCATACATAACTTGTTGCTGTGTCAGGCAAGCTTTGGGTAAGCTTTCGGTTGTCAGGAACAACGATTGTGTCCAAAGAATGCATAAAATTTGCATTATAGTAACACCTGCCTATACAGTCAGGAAAACCTAGTACAAATTGTGCATTATCACGGTTTGGCTCATTTTAATAATTTCAATGGGATAGATGCATTTGCACGTAGGACAGGTTTGTGCAACAGGGTCCTACTACCATGGCATCTTCGACAGTTTATAATCTCTAGCAGGAAGCGAGACGATGGTTTCTCCTCCACGATTCTTCCTAATTAACGCCTGTTGGAGTACACGGTTGTTACATCCTACATGTATTTATGTACGGGATATTGATTCAGTATCGCGCTGATGTATGCGTGGGATCATGTGCAGGAGTCTAATGGGCAATTTGTCGCCTGATCGTACAAACATGTTGAGCTGGGATGTTAATGTGGCCCCATGGATCTATGCCGGGTCATGAATAATGACTACATTAAAGCTATGTCACTGAAGTTTCGGAGCTTGAGAAAACAAAGCAATATCGCTTTATTATATCAAGGAAATTTTTGTATTTTTAAATTTGATTAGCACTTTAGATGTTGAGGATACATTTTCAACACTTTTAAATACTGAATAGTTCTATTTTTCACTTTGCTATACAAAATATTGTTTGTATAGCAATCCAGCTAAAATGCATTGCAAATTGTGATGCGATACCAGGAAAATTATTCCCTGTACAAATAAAAAGATACAAGGTGTTGAAATCCTGAAAAAATGGTAAACTCACAAGGAATTCATTAGAAATGGGAAACAGTTAATTTGAATTAATTTTAACAAGAAATGCTGATATACCTGTAGAACTCTAAAAATGAGCGACACATTCTAGTAATTGGCAGAAAGGGGAAAATGTATTTCTTGATAATGAGATCATCAAATTTGCTTAAATTGACAAGTCGATGGTAATATTTTTTTTTTATTTGCAGGAAGCTTTCATATATTGTAATAATCAGATTGGAATAGAATCCCCAGTTATAGTTGTGAACGCAGAGTGACCATTCTCAATTTAGCCTTCTGTTTTAAAAAATAATTCTGAATTTTACAATCAAATAGCATATTTTATGAGAGCAAATTTGAATCAAACAGCACAAGAAAATTCCTACTAACTATAATCATCAAAAGCAATAATTGA
This sequence comes from Temnopleurus reevesii, assembly GCA_036244855.1. Classification (NCBI taxonomy): domain Eukaryota; kingdom Metazoa; phylum Echinodermata; class Echinoidea; order Temnopleuroida; family Temnopleuridae; genus Temnopleurus; species Temnopleurus reevesii. Next base: position 70,163 of record BQKZ01003611.1, read on the forward strand.
TCACTATATTTCGTTCAAAAATCAATATTCTACACTGCTACGCACAACGCAAAATTTCATGAATGGATTTAAAGATATGATTCAGCAAGCACTTTAAACCAATTAAGCGAGGTCTAAAGATAGCCTCACACCTCGCTCTAATTAAAGGACATAGTCATTAATGGGAGTACATTTCTGGATGCGATCAGTCACTCAGCATCTAATTGGTTTTTCTTGTAATCCATTCTTGTGAATCTGGGTACAATGCCAATTATCTCTTTCTTTATTGAAGGTGGGGAACACTTGTTGAACACATTTTCAGAATGTGTGAATGTTGGTCTGGCTTTTATTAGTGCTTTCTTAATACTTTCATTAATCATATGGTCATTAGCAGCTTGAATAATTTGATTAAAATAAAATTCTATCAAATCCTATGATTTGTCTCACCTCTACATGTACGTCATTTCCATTTACAATTTTGTACCTTTTGTACTGTATTGTACTTATGTATTTCCAATCAGTAAAAAGACATAACATACAGGTAAAACATACATGTAATAAGAAATCAGAATACATTTGACAAATTTACATACTTGTGTATAAATAAAATTTGCAATTAATAAGATTGGCTGGATTGCCCTTTCAGAAGAATTAAAAGAAATACCTCAGTTCTTCCAAGGGGTCCAGATACATTGAATTGCTGTTAGTCCATATGTTCTTTTAACTCTCTTTTTGTTCTTCTGTTTATATATAAATCTGTTTATCCATAATGTAATATATCTTTTCTATGCTCTTCAAATCTAATGAAAAGATAATTTATAAATGTAAACTATCGTTTATTATCATTCTTCAATCGCTTATATTCTAGAATGTATTTCATACTATCAAACTTGTCCTCTTTATTGTCATGATCACCCAAATTTTGCTTAAAATAAATCATATTCAAACAACCTTTTAATTTTACATAGAGAGTCAAAAGCACAAACATTTATGCATTTAGATCTTTACAAATCTTCACAAATGGTGCAAATGTCCATTTGTAAAATTAATATCAAGAGGTCAGCTTGTAGATTAATTTTAAGAAAATGTGAATAATTTTCTATATTCGTAATCTACTATGTATTAGGGCAAAATCTTCTTCTTTTTAAGAGTATAGGGCAAATATACAAAAAATGCACATGTATGTAGGTTAAATGTACATGTATATACATACAGTACACAATTTACTGCCTGAAGTCTATATCCATAATTATCTTGCTCTACAACTTGTCTTAAAAAATCAGGAAGGGACGAAACAAAAGACTTTCCATAAATTGGACACTTTAATAAAGCCGATTTATCTATATCGCTATCACCATGGAAACAGGCAATTTAAGAAATGAAACCCCATCTCCAAATCACTTATAATCAAAACACTAGACAGACTTTGAGTAAAGGTCAGAGGTCATGGGCATCATGCTGGGAGATTACCAGGAAGATTTCTCATTTGGCACGCTCGCAGGTGCGAATGGATCGTTTTACTTGCAGCAAGGGGGATTTTTTTTCCGTTACCCGTAGGGTTTTAATATCAGGTATGCTAATCTGATGCCACAATTATTTAGCCATTAGAACATGAATTCATTCTGGCCATTTTACATGTAAGTGGAGCTAATACAATGCACAAAGACAGGACATCAACTACAATGTGTGGGTCTATAATGGAGCCAAAATTGGTAACTATTGTGGAAGAATAGTTACCCTGAGTACCCTCATTATGTTTGTTGTGTGACACTTGTTTGACATATTTCAGCAGAATAAGAGGGAGTGACATTTCTTT
>BQKZ01003612.1:0-42202 GCA_036244855.1 Temnopleurus reevesii
ATTAAGATCATTATTTTTGTGCAATTTATCTATGAAATTTCATAATAGCAATCCTTAGGGGAGAACAGCAAATTTTCACACTACTTTTCATATCAATAAGCTTTTAATTCATTCTATCCTAAAAATGGATAAGGCTCTTTTGTGCTGCTCCATTTTAGACATAATGGAAGGATTCAAAATATTGGATATTTTGGAAGTGAAAATGGATCAGGATATGAAAATGAAATATGTTTTCTACATGTATATCCATTTTTCTCCATTATTTTACTTTATTTAATTGTATCTCAAGTACAGGTAATTATACTTTTGGTTGCTGGAAAGAATTAACGTTAAGAGCACTTCATATTCTCAGATTATCATTCAAGTCTTTTCCCCTATAAAAGCCCCCTCACACCTATGCAAATTGAGGTGGATGAAGGCCGGCGAATTGGAAAAATATGGAAGCTTACACACTTGCCAAAGTGCAATCTAAAGGATGAAAAGGTTAAAAGTTAAGCAACTTGGCCCATATTCCGATAGCGAGGTTGAACTTAACCCAGGTATAATTCATTGTAATTTTGACTCTTGGTTTAACTTTTCAATAGCCCGGGTCTAAATATGGCTTATATAGTCCCAGGTTAAATTAAACCTCGCTATCGGAATACAGGCCAATGCCTTTACCCTGCACCTATAAGCTTCCATATTTTTCAAATTAGTCAACCTTTCTTTTCCTCAAGTCACATAAGTGTGAGGGGGATTTTATAGATGTGATATATTTCAATCAACTGTAACAGTAGAAGATGCTGCATAGAATGACATTTGATTAGTTCTGTTCTCAGCTAATTCAGAAATTTTCTTGAAATTCAAGTTTGTATCAGGAGGAAAGATGTAGAACATGTAAACAGATTATTGTGAATCTGTATTCAATTCATCACCAAAGTTTGTATAAGATTTTATGAGAATAAAATGTCGAATTACATCCAGATGTTGCAATTTATTATTTTATCATTTTTTTTCAATAGCTCTATTGTTGCTTAGATTGGAAGAACAAATTTTGCATTAACTTTGTAAAATTCTGAATTACTACATATAAACAAATGAAAACCTCAGAGGCAGAACCTGAATTCCAGAATGGGTACATTGGAGTATACAGAAAAGTTGATCATTGTACAGGTATTTGTACACATTGGGATCAATTTAATATTATGACTTCTTTTTCATACAGAGTTGACACTTTGGAGAATATCGTGCGATAAATCAACAAAAGTCATTGTGGAAATTTCAGCACAGACAGTTATTCCCCCCCTGAGGTCTTCATTACTCCTGGTATTTTCAATGTGACACCACAAAGACACATTTGAAACAAGCATTTATATTTGCATCCTTTTATTAATTTCCCTCATTTTGTTTTCATAAAATATCTTCATATGAAATGGTTCAATACACATTCAACACTCAACACAAAGTCCAAGAGAAAATGAAACCAGCCATTGCAACTTATATGGCAATACTGAAATATTAAGGAGTACAAAATGACTCGTTATACTGAACACTCAAAACAATTATTAACTGTTAGTGATTGGCATACTGTTGTTTTGTACCTGTCGGATATTGAACAAACATTTATAAGATTGAGTGGTTGTTGTTCAAATGTTGCAATAGATCACAAAACAACTGCAAATCAGTTGAAAATTGTAATGCGCATTTTCATTCACGAATGATAGGCGCTTCTAACGAGACATGAAACACTGATTTTGATTGGCGCATTCCGATCAACTTCACCTTGTGATCAATTGCAAGTTTTGAACAACAACCCCTAACACTGACATCTGACTTCACAATATGGTTGATAATGCATTGAAATGATAGAAGAAAAGATTTAAAATGTTCATAATAGACTGGGTTGTCAGTAAATCTTGCCTGATTTTACAAATGAATTATACATTCATATTTAAAAAAATCACACTCTTTCTTTTTAATCAAAAGTGTATAAATTGCACAATACCTTGCAGTCAATCATGAGTTGTAAAATCAGAATCTAAGCAATCTGGATGAATTAAATTATCAAGAACATCCAAAAACTTCCTACACTTTTGGTGAATGTATATTGAATGTATATGACATGTTTTCATTTATTACATTTTGATCACTGAATGAATCGTGAAGTCAGACAAATTTAACTCATACAGTTCTATTTCATATCAAGACAGGCTATTTCACATTTTAATGGAGCAACAAACTTCAGGAGAAAAATTTACACTTACGCTCTTTTTCAACCCATCTAAAATCTACCCCGAGATTAGCCTAATTTTTGTTTTGCAGAAATTAATTAAATGTCCTGAAATATTATTTCATGGGGCTGAACATTCATAAAATCTTTCAGATTCATTTAATAGCATGAAAAGTCCAATGTCATATTATTCCCTTACTATTTTTATTTAAAAAATCTCCAAACTGGTTGTCTCATAATCTAAATAAATTGAAGAAATACATAATAATATGATGAATAACACATTGAAGAAAGTTTTATAAACATTGGTAAACGACTTTCAAAAAAGTTGTATGATTTATAACTAACACAATATATTCCAAGAGATAAATCCCTAAAATTCTGGATAAATATCTTCCATTCTCAAAAACCATTTCCACACTACTGTTCAATGATTCTGTCATATCAAGGAAGTCACGGGATTCTATACAAATGCACCAAATAATCCCTTTCAAAGATCTAAACCACATATCAATCAAAATACAGACTTCGCTTTCAAATACAAAGTTAAAATAAATCTCAATATCGTCAAATTCTAAACTTACCTAAATGACAAAAATATCTAATCACTTCTTCTGTTTGCATAAAATAATAACCCAATCATTTTCCAATCAATGGAATATAATATAAATGATATATTATTATACTTTTTAAGTATATGTTATACTTTGTAAGTATTACCTGTCATCATTTTGATCATATAATGGCAACTTGCTATGTCTTTATTTTCTACGCAAGATTGGCATTGAGTTAGATAACTACAACTATAAAACGCTGGCATAATATACACTATTAACCTACATCCCTTGGATACAAATGATTAAGTATTTTCTGTTATTGCTCACATTGGTAACCATAAAAAATGTTTTGCGCTGGATTTGAATATAGTTTGCAACTAATTTCTGAATGCAAGAATGCGTAACACAATAAGAGATGCATTTTATTTTAGAGTTAATCGTCACATTTTCCCATAGATCTACGATTAAAGCTCATTGCAACTTTGATGTTAAAGGACCAAGATTTTGATAATTGCAGCACAGCAAAATCTGAAGTCGGAATTCAGTCAAAAAGCTATTTTCAAGCCCAGTGATGAAACCTGTCTTTAAAGTAAACAACTATGTACAAATCTTATCCACAATGCATCCTTTAACAATGATTATAGGCATTAATTTTCCTACACTGAACTTATACTTAAAAGCTTGATTTTCATTACTGTACATGTAACATCCCCAATAAATTACATACAGTATATACTGTAAAAAATTACTTGGCTCTCATTACTTTGCTCTAAATAAATGGTATAACCTGGCTGTATTGGTAATAAATATCACTATCCTCTTCTAAGTAACAATTTGTGCTGAGACACTTTTTTGTTGTCTTTGGATGATATACGAGACAGATTTGAGTGTATATTACTTGCAGCTGTCATTTTTTTTAAACAAATGCTTAACAGGTATACTATAATTGCATGGCTGATATAATTTTATGGCACATGAAATATTTATTACATGTACATCATTTTCTAACACTGCAGCTACATGTAGTTTACTTTAAATGGTCTAAATACCTCATACATACATGTACATTGCAGAGTTGTGTTGGCTTTTTGTGACTTCTCCTTACATACATGTAAAAACATTGATACATCTCTGTTAGAGGGTGTGTCACATATAGAAAAAGAACACAATACAAGATGGCTTGAACTCTTAGATGTAAGTAATGTTTTTCATCCACGCTATTCCATATACATGTATAGAGTCCAACCATAGAGGTATTGTTCTTCAATTTGATCAAGTCATATGATCCCATTTTCACATTAGAAATACAATAACTGTAACTAAATGTAGTTTCATATTTTCAAGAAATACAATGTGATCGACTGAAAAGTAATTACGAGATAAATAAGATAAAGAAATACAAAATAACATTTCAAAGAACAAAAGCACACTAATTGTAAAGCTTCATTTTCTTACTGTTTTCCCCAATAGGCTGGTTTACAAATAGATGCAAATTTTATGCATTCTATATACACAAAAGTTGTTCTTGACGACATGAAAGCTTGCCTGACATAGCAACAAGTAATGTATGTAAACTGGATTCCATGTTTTGTAGTTCAATTGTTACTACTGTAACAGGTTTAAGAAACACCATGAAATTACCGTTGTTGGCAGGAAAAGTGCATAAATCTGAATCTATCAGTAAACCGGCCAATAAACAAATTTTGTTTTTTATTATTTTTGGAGTATTACTTTATTCAAAAACTGTACACAACATTGCAGTATAAATATTCTAACTACTCTTTCATCCTTCCATCACACTATGATATTGTCAGAGTCATTCACATACAATAAATTATGGGCACCATTTTTTCACTTAACAATACAAAGTAGTTCATATTTACCCTCGCACATGTAGATACCCTAAATCTACATAAAATCTAGGTATAAATGCATATAAATATAAATCATACAGGTAACCAATTGGTACAAAAAGTTGATATATTATTGTAATATAATATAATAACAATAGTTATGATCGATATGATAAGAAAAAGTGAATATTTTAGACAATGTTCAACATTTCCATCAAATTATAAAGTTTCTCATTGACAACAGCTGCTATCTGCAGTTACAGAAAGAATTAAAAATTAAACAATATCAATAAAAGAAGGTTTTGAAAGATGGAAATTCATATAGATTGGAGCAGGAAATGAGACATAATAGATTAAAGGGGGAAAAATCACAATTTGTAACACCTCAAGTAATTTTTTAAGGGGGGGGGGGAGGTGGAAAAAATTACAAAGAGTTTGTAAGGTACATGTACCAGCTGAAATCTTCATGTACAGATATTTTCATGAATGGCCACTGGTCAAAAGTTTAAACATGTTTGTAAATTTTGCAGTTGCATGACTCAAATCATAAAGTTTAAAACATACCGCGTAACGGTTTAACAACTTACTCAACAGATTTAACAAAAAGTGGCCTTTGTAGACAGATTTGCCAGTACTTGCCTACAAAATGGTATTCACACAACATTCATGTGATTTCATTAAGCAGGATTCAATGTAAGACTCAAATGATGATGAAAAACATTACAGATGACGACCAATTGATAAATAACAAGGCTTCATACCGTACATGGTTAGTACTACATCAAATATGAATAGATTAATTTGCGTTAGGTACAAGCATACATGTAAAGTTTCTGGCCCATGTTCTGATAGCTGGGTTTAAATTAACCCAGGACTACGCCATGTTGTTATTTCGACCTGAGTTATCAAAAAAATTAAACCAATGGTCTAAATGACAATAACTTAGACCTGGGTTCACTTAAACCTCACTATCGGAATACGGGTCTCTGTGTTTTGACATGAAATACAATTAAGATGAACTTCACACATCAAACAGTAATAGAAGGTACAAAAAGGCAAGGGAATGTATGTCAGTAATAAAGGGCTGTCTTATAAGCACTGTGAGCAAAAGAGACAAAGGACTTGGACAAAGTAAACAACTTCATTTAAGCATTCACAATAGCTTCATCATCACAAAAGAAAGTCGGGGTGCCACACTTGTTCAATATTTCCAACATAATGGGAAGGATGGAAATGTCTTTTGTGTCCATCTAGCTATTGTTAATACTTGAATGGAAGTTGTTTATTTTATCCCAGGCCTTTGTCCCTTCTGCTCACAGTGGAGAAGGATGCATGGGATATGTAAAAGGTATCTAAGGCTAACAATAATTTGTAAGTTGGTAGTATACACAAAAACCAACTCCCTTTGACATTGAATAACATTAATATGTTCAGTCATTGACATATTGAATTTAACAGATTGAACGTTTCTTGTGATAAATCAAAAGACAGATAGTACAAAGACTAGTTCACACTGTTAAGTTCAAGCATGCCCACAAATAGGAGAAGCTTATACATGAAACACAAAATACTACTTGTACACTTATCAGGGTAGTTATGGTACTATTTGGTGAGGGATGGAATTCAACTATGATGAATTAAATATTAAAAACAAATGATAGGAAAACAGCTAATTCCTGTTCATATGACCTGCTACAGCACAGCAAAACCTTGCACTTCTTGGCAAACCTACTTACATTGTACATGCAGGTTCAAGGTTCATTATTTTGTGTTAGTGTTTACATGATGAACATATAAAATTCAGTTAATAACAACAGAATTAACCATAAAAGCTACATGTACAGTCATGATTTTTCAGACCATTTTAGACACATATTAAAGTCAGAAATTATATGTAAAATAACATGTTTGAAGGCTCCTAAAAAGAAAAAATTGAAAAGAAGGATAGAAAGCCAGAGTGGGTCACATACATGTAGTATCTATCACAATTGTTCAACCTCAATTCATATTAATATACAAATTAGTGGTTGGAGAAATCGCTGGTCATATAAACTCAGGCCATCAGACATGAGATAAATGTTTATGATAACAAATGGCAATTAATTAAGATTCCAACAGAATGTTTGGGTTGTAGGTGAAATTGAATAATCTAATTTCACCATTTTGTTTGAAGCTAATTGGCTTACACAAAGTGGTTGTGCACCATTGAACATATTTGTGCAGCTAACATCATATAAAGGACCAATGCGACGTAGTGCCACCTAATCGTACAAGTGCTTGGGACGTTTCGCGATAAGGATTTGGATGGAATTATTAGTAGTCTGAAAGATTTCACCTTTCGAATAGAATCTCCAAACATACAAATGTATTTACCTAGCCTTATACTACATTACACATACAGGCAAACCTGTTTTATTGGCCACATGTCTATAGTGACCACCTATCTATAGTGACCACCTGTCTATAATGACCACCTGTCCATAGTAATCACCTGTCCATAGTGACCACCTGTCCATTGTAACCACCTGTCCATTGTGACCACCTGTCTATAGCGACCACCTGTCTATAGTGACCCCCTGTCTATAGTGACCACCTAAATCGATTCTCTCCAGATGCAAATGTGTTATAGAGCCTGTCTGTAAAGGTCACTTGTATACAGTGGCCACTTTTTCTGTTTCCCTTGAATAGCCACTATAGACAGGTTTGACTGTATTTTAATGGGCTGATCATTAATGTAACTACACTGTAGAAATACTGCCATAAGAGCACCAAGCTATAGATAATCATTAAAGTCTCTTGACTACAAGCTTTAATACAAATGTGTTTAAAATCTCCTCAGAGGAAGCATATAGTATAAATGGATTTACTGTATAACATAAACATTGTCGCAGCTTCCCCGTCAGACCCAAAGGACAATAAATCCTGACGCAAGCCATATCATAGTATTAATATCAAATCGACTACTTTTATCTTAACTTGGTTTAGAACTATAATGCTAGGACAAGAACTATATAATCGTATAGACTTCAATGGACGTCCCGGGCGGTATGAGACTTTAAGAACGACTGGTGTCCATTCTGGTGTGCTCAATGAACAATCATATTACATGTATTCAGCGCAATAACTGATACCAGTTGTTCCTAGAGTTGTTCATAAACTCATCTGTAACTTGGTGAAACACCACTTTGGACACGTTACACTCGCAATTAATATTACAAAACTAAATTGTACATAAAGGAATAAATTTCCTTGGATCTGATAAATAATTTTGTATGAACAGAACACAATATTAAACATCTGTAACAGTTTTCCTCATTGTGGTATATCTAAATAAATATTTGCAAACTTCTAATAAATTTGATTCCCCTTTAGGGTTGAGTTGCTACATGTATATCATTACAAAATAAAATTTGGGGTTTCTCTACATCAAAGCTAATTAATTTGTAATTCAAAATAACAAAAATATAAGTGAACATGCTGTATAGAGTTGGAGAAGCATTGAATGAATTCTAGGATTCATTTGAGTTGAAATGTTTATTAATAGACAGAGGAGAGATAATTCCACATCCTGATGAGTAATGAAAATGTTGCTTCCATTGAGGAGTGAAGGCGGCAACAAAAGCTGGATGAACTTCAAGGCGCTGAAAGATCTTTGGATTTCTTTTCATTATTACCTCTCTCCCAACCACTCACATGCACTGATGATATTGTCATTATTACAAGTAGCAAAAGTGGGGATGATTAAACAACTCTGTGAGAGAATGGAACAAACTTTGCGATAGTTGCTTCCATCGCTGAATGTGGAATATTGCTACCAGAGCAAAGTGAATCCCAAGGTGCTGAAATATGAATTGTTAGATTTACTGTCATTATTATAACACACCTTCCTCAGCTTATTGATGAATCTTCATTTGGTAGCTGGAGTTGGAAGTATTCACACATCATTTATATAGGAAGAAATGGAACCACATTTCCATCTGTTACTTAAAATGATGCGCATGATGCTGCTACCAGAGTCATGGAAGAATTTCAGGACACCAGATCCAAGGCTACTCATTCCAATGCAAAATGGAGCCATTCTTTCCCTTGTTGCCTCTATTTATACGTTAGATAAGTTGGATCATGAGTAAGTAACCTCAAGACTTGTGATACCAATCAGGGCAGGGGTGATTAAACATATGAAGAATTGGAGCAGTCTTTCCTGCTGCTACTTTCATCGCTGAGTGGAATATGTCTACTAGAGCTGAGTGAATTGTAAGATGCTGAATCCAAGATATTTGGATTTCATTTCAACAGTAATCCCAACATTACTGAAGTCTTCAGTAGTAGCCTCGAAGAGCAATTATACACATTCTTTGATGAAATGGACCCCTTTTGAAATAATTGTTCCTTCCAACAATGACAGGGACATCACTTCTAAAACTGGATGAGTTTAAAGACGCTGAAGCAAGGATATTTGGATGTCATTTCATGAGTAACTCCCAGGCTACTGATGAAATAATCCTCAGTAAATCTAGGTAAACTGTTTAAATTTTCTCTTTGATTGCTGAGTGGGATGTCGCTACCAGAGTTGGGTGAATTTCAAGGCGCTGAATCCAGGAGCATCTTTGTCGACCCAGTACTCGTTTTTAAACACCCATCTCTCCTTCTTGTCGCCATCATGACCTAACCTGTTAATTAATCAATTAAAAATCATTGATAAATGATTAATCACGCAATCAAGACAAAATAATCAATGGTGAATATATTACTAATGAGCCATGTTCACATACAATCTCCTCCAGTATGTATTTGAGTCTGGAAGCAACTAGCATTATGAGGTGATTATATGTGAGTGTAGGACAGTCTTGTAACTATATCTTTCAATGAACAACTGAATATTATAGTGGACTCAATAGAGTTGCTTATGGCATAATATACACTGTATGTATATCCAGAATTTCTAGAGCAAATGATATGCCATAAATGTACGAGGCAAGTTAGTTATAATAGCTAAATACTACCAAATCGTGTGGAAAGGAGATAGTATCAATCAGAAGACTTCTTTAAAATCTATCATTAAAAAATTGATCAATTAGTATGAACCATTTTAAATCAAATGAATATTCAATTCAACAAATGACCATGCTTTTCATGATTTGTTTTCTTTCTTGTTTGCATTAGCATAATATGTTTATTTCTGAAAATAAAACAATTGATTATTAAATTCAATAAATGATACAATTTATNCTCAGCTTATTGATGAATCTTCATTTGGTAGCTGGAGTTGGAAGTACTCAAACATCACTTATATATGAAGAAATGGAACCACATTTCCATCTGTTGGTTATAATGATGAGCAGGATGCTGCTACAAGAGTCGTGTCCATGGTTACTCATCCCAACGCAAAATGGAGCCGCTCTTCCCCTTGTTTCCTTCACTTACAAGTGGGACTTTGCTCCCAAAGCTGCGTGAATTTAAGAACATTAGATCCAGGGCGGTGTTTTACCAAATCGTTCAAAAAGTTATGCACGACTTTAAGAAAGACTGGAGCACGTTAACGAGTGCAATACGCTGAAAATTCTTGTTCAGATCACCACTAGAAATGGTACCAGTTGTGCATAAAGTCGTTCTTAAAGTCTTCCGTAACTTGGTGAAAATGCGTCCAGTAGCCCTTAATGATAATCATCCTGATGAAAACAGAACTGCTTTACCTATTCTTGCTTCAGTTAGCAAGAGGGATGCCGTTACCAGAGTTGGGTGAATTTCAAGGCGCTGAATCCTGGATGCCTGCATTTAATTTCTTTGGATTTCAAGTAACCTACAGGATGATTTTTACATCCCCACTAATAATTGAACTGTCCCCAATCGTACCTTCCATCGGGTAATGGGATGTCGCTACCAGAGTTGGGTGAATTTCAAGGCGCTGAATCCAGGAGCATCTTTGTCCACCCAGTACTCGTTTTTAAACACCCATCTTTCCTTCTTGTCACCATCATGACCTAACCTGTTAATCAATCAATCAAACAAAATATTTATGAATAATCACTCAATCAAAACAAAATGAATTCTCCCTATCGCATATAGCTCTCCGAATCTGAACCCCTGAAGCGCACTAGTTATTTTGGCCCAGATTCTTGGCACAGGTACTTCCGGTAACATTCGCGCGTTTTCAAAAGTCTATAGGCTTTCTACGGTAAACTTCGTCAGCGGCTTGCTGTGTCATATTTTTTCATTGATTTTTGCGAACAAACGCATTATGTTACATATTTTTCTTTCATATCTGCATTTATTTGTTATATGGGTTTCTTTTGCGAAGCGGCCCAATGCTAGGCTTCCGACCCAAAACAAAGAAATTACGCTAAATAAACATGGATTAAGATTTTGTAGATAGTATACAGTGAAATCAAGATGGAACCCGAAAGTGAGCGTGCCAAAGCCAAAGTGCATGATATCGATATATCGGGTGATATCGGCTATATGCGATGGGGAGAATTTTTTAATGAAGAAACCATACTCACATATAATCTCCTGTGGTACGTATTTTAGTCTAGGGGCAACTAGCATTATGAGGTGATTATATGTGAGTATAGGGCAGTCTTGTAAAAATATCTTTCAATGAACAACTGAATATTATAGTGGACTCCCTAGAGTTGCTTATGGCATAATATATGTATATCCAGAATTTCTAGACCAAATGATATGCCATATATGTACCAGGCAGGTTGGTTATACAGGTAATTCCTAAATACTACCCAATGGTATGGAAAGGAAAGAGTATCAATCAGAACACTTCTTTAAAATATATTATTAAAAAATTGATCAATTAGTATAAACCATTTCAAGTCAAATGATTATTCAATTCAACAAATGACCATGCTTTTCATGATTTGTTTTCTTTCTCGTTTGCATTAGCATAATATGTTTATTTCTGAAAATAAAACAATTGATTATTAAATTCAATGAATGATAAAATTTCTATTTTTGAACAAGAAATACATACCTAAAGAATCTTGGTTGATAATCAAGACCCTGCTCTTCCCTGAGTTTTCTTCTCTCTCGTTGCATTCCTTCTAGTCTCTGCTTTTCAAGTTCGGCTCCTTTCAAGTCGCCTTCCTCTAGTAATCTAAGAAAACATCACAAAAAAATTGAGTTAAGTTGAGACTTTATTATTATGATAATACATGTATTAATAATCATAATAATAGCACAAATCTTATGAAAGAAGCCACTTTTACTATTACAGACCATTATCTTTGCACGCCCGGTATAACTTAATTTGTACTGTGGTTAACTGCCATTTTCATTCTAGAAGGATAAGTTCCTGGCAAGAAGGACAAAAAAGATAGACTTTGGTATGTTTCAAGGCTGAATCAGCAATGCGGTTTTCACCGGAACAGAAAATGTGTGAGTAAAAATAGGCACATAAACAAAGGAAATGGTCTAATGAATAATGGAAGCGTAAGATAAAAAATAAAAAGCAACAATACAAGATCTACCTCTCTATTGCCATGCACATCTCTATGCATGACTAGTTACCTTTTCGTGCACTCAATGACCCCTTGGTCTCTAAGTTGGCACTTGAGAAAGCATCACCAGTTGTGCGTAGAGTTTTGCGTAGCTCTATATTACCACTTTATAAAACATAATCCTGGGTTATGTTTCATAATGCTGTTCGTAGATCTATGCAAAATAATACAAATCACTGGTGACCTTTTCTCTCACTCAATGATAACCCCTAGCCCTAAATTGCATTAAAGAGCCGTGCGTAGATCTACGAACAGCTTTATAAAACACAACTCTGGTCTGAATCTGGAATCTATTGGAGGTACAGTATGATCTGGACAAAGATCTCTATCTCTCTCACCTTTGATCTGGTCTGAATCTGGAGTCAGTTGGAGGTAGATGGTCTTGAGTATCTGGATCCAGTTCATTGAGTTCGATGGCAAACCTTGTAAAGCCGTAATAAATCTGGTGATTGGCAGGCATGGAGGCTAGAGATAGGAATTGGGAGATGAAAACCATCCATTATCATTTCTGTGTGATATATCATGTATGTTACTCAATAACTGTTGTTACATTAATGCCCACTTAAATTAATATTCTTAAACTATTTGACTTATAAGGGAGCAGTTCCTTTGATTATTTAGAACATAAAATCCTGTCATGTTTTCGTCCACTGATTCATCTTGCTGACAAGAAATATAATCCATCCATGGAGGTGTCATTGTGTACAAAATATAACATTTTCTTGTATGCAAATCAGGACTACAAGCAGACATAATTGTAAATAATATATTCATGGATTATAATACCTCCTGCAACATCTTACGTTGGCGAAGGCATAATAATTTTCTTTGCAGGAAACATATGTGTTGTTTCATAATTGATTTCTGACATTCATAGACCTTATATTATCCACTCGAAAGAAACTTGAAAAGGGATCATAGCAAAAGTAACAAGGAGGATTTTTGGCTGGCAAGTCTACTACAATGGTATAGAAAAAGAAAATGGTATAAAAATAATTTGGTAGTTATGTAAGCCTCTTCTATTAAACAAGAGATGGCGAGTTATTGTCACATATCACAGTACTAAATTTTGAGTGCCTTACCGGCTCTCTAAACGCACTTAGCCGATGCAGATCTTCCACAGTACAGCCCTTCATTCCATTTGCCAAACAGTTCATGTATCACACAACCTTCTTGGTTTGTGATGAGACCTGTGACGTCATGAAGTCTACTGCTCCAAAAACTTGCCTAGTTCAACAGCATACTTGAAGTCACCAACTATCGTGACAGTCTGAAGCCCCGGTCACATTGGACCCCAGAAGCAACACGATTCACCCCGACTCATTGTTCTGAGGCAGTTAACTGTGAATTAACAAAGAGTCTGGGTAAATCGTGTTGCTTCCGGGGTCCTATGTGACCAAGGCTTTATCTACACAATGCATGGAGTACATTACATTTATAGAGCATAGTAATTTTGTCTGTGTCTTACCTGCCCTCCAAACACACTTCGCCGATGCAGATCTTCCACAGTACAGTCCTTCATTCCATTTGCCAAACAGTTCATGTATCACCCGACCTTCTTGGTTTGTGATCAGACCTGTGACCTCATGTAGTCTACTGCTCCAGAAACTAGCCTGGAAGTAAACAACAACAAAAAACATTTTGAATATAAAATCGAATCAAATTGACTCCATGAAATTAAAAATTAAAACTGTGAGGTGTTTCACCAAGATACGAAAGACTTTAAGAATGACTTAAAAAATGACTGGTATCAGTTCTTGTGATGAATAAACATAAAGTTATCAATCATTTAGCACAAGAAATGGTACCAGTCGTTTGTAAAGTCTGTCGTATCCTAGTGAAACACCCAGGTAGACAGAGAAGATTATGTCTAACACAATTCTATTTCACGATACAACACCATTTACCTTTCGGTCATTACACTTCTAGAAACAAATATTGCTTATTGACGTAAACACAACAGGGTGTTGCTAAAAAGGTGCAATTGAGACCATTCTTTTATCATTTAAGTGCTCAAATCAGGGCAACTAGAAATGTGCGTTTCAATTTGCTAATGATTGGGAGATGATTTACAATCTATCCCGAATTTGTAGGCCTGAATTTGTAGCAACACATTTGAAGACAAATCTGGGCAAAAAAATTAATGGAAAGGGGGGGGGGGAATGGATGAATGATTGCCACATACCTTTGTGAAAGTGAGTTTACATGACATTTCTCCATTCCTGATGACAGTTTCTCCATAATGGTCGACCCATCTCTCTCCACTCAAGATGTTATGAACACAGCTTGTAACCTTACTCAATATATAATGGTCGTTGTACCTACATTCAAACATGAAATGAAAAACAGACATTATTAAAAAGCTAATCAATGACATAAGGTATAAGCAAGACTAAAAGCTGAATCTTTCATATTTATCAATGCTTAAGGGTATCACAATCTATGGATGTATGGCATCATTCAAAACATGGCAACACCATTTAAGTTTATCACTGAGACTGTAATATCTATTTTGTGCTACATTTGTATAGCACTGTGAGTAAAAATATAAATTATTTTAGGGCAAAAATAATCAATTTGTACTTTCTTCAATTTTGCCACACTGTCATTTTAAAGCTGAAATCTGTTGAAATTTAAACTCAAATGCTGATTTTCAGTACCATTTAATTACAAATTATAACGAATCAAAGTATTATAGTTTCTTCAAAATCATGAAAATATGATAGTTTCGAGGGAAGATCAAAGAGAAAGATGAATGATATGCAATTTCCTATCCATAAATTCATAATCAAATTATACAAAGATCAATCGTGTCTGTGCAAATGTTAGATGATTTTCAGTCGGCACAGTCCCATATATGTCATCTCCTGTTTGTTTGCTAGCTCCCATGCTGAGTAAATAGCAGTGCACATGGGTGTTTGCACAACTGTGCTTGTATTGTATGGGAATGTCTAGCTGTCTGCATGCAATGTACACCACCCTGGAACTATGAATTTTCTCTCCCAAGGATGGTATTCCAAGCGATACTTCCTGTGCGATATAAGAATCTGTTCCCATTTATCTTATAAAAATGTAACCTACAAATTTTTGTCATAGGAAAATGTCATAAAAGATCGAGATAAGATATCACGAGATCAACATGTTATTAGTTGGTATCCCTCTAGACAATAGGCCAGTTCATTTAAATTCATACATGGTTGATGCCAATGTGCGGTATTCTTTAATAATATTTGTAACAATCAAATCACAATCTTTGAAATGCACATGTGGGGCAAGCCTTGGGCAAGCTCTTTGGTTATTAAGAACAATGGTCCTTTATGTATACAGTGCACATTAAACTTACATCTATTACGAAACCTTCCTGTTGGCAAACATGGGGAATTAGGATGTTTGAGGTTCAACAATTTTTCAGAGGGCTTCTAAGAGCTCTGTTGAAAAAAAAGCTCTATTTAACTACAAGACGCAACACACAGCAAAGGCTTGCAACCTTTTATTTAACCAGACGAACCAGGAAAAATCACAAGTATGAGCTCAGGGAAATAATAGCATAAGATGCATAATCCTCTTTGAAAGATAATCTAAGTGTTATTTTGTTTCGAGCAAAGTGAGCAAAAAGCTGAAGACTTGATGCACAGAAATCTCTTTGCAAAATAACAATTAGAACGGGTGGTATTTTGTTTTAGGCAAAATTAATCGAAGGCTGATGACTTAATTTGACTACACTCACTTCCTTCTTCCACCTTTTCAAGCACTTATTCCTTAAATATAATAAACAGATTAACATAACATTCTTACTTTGGTATATGTATGTGAATCGTTCCTATTGGTATGACCTCCATGGACTTCCCCCAGAATTTGGTCTTTATCCTGACGTCCTGTGAGTAGATGAAGTTCTTACTCTCGCAGTGACATGCAATGATGGGAGGATGGTGAGATACCTGAAATAGGAGAAGAGAAAGGAAAAATTGTCATCAAAATTTATCATTCCGTTTCCTGTATCATTAATGTCATTGTTGTCATTCACATCACTGTGAACAATTGAAAGAGCAGTTTAGAATCTTCATTAGATTTAGAACCCATCACTAACATGAACTCTATGACCAGTGCCATCCTTCTCATCATCAGCATCATCATCATCATCATAACAATCATCATCATCATCATCACAATCATCATCATCATTATCATCATCATCATCATCATCATTGGCATCATCGTCATCGCCGCCGTCGTCGTCGTCGTCGTCATCATCATTAGCATCATTGGCATCATCGTCATCATCGTCATCATCACCATCATCACCCCCTTCATGACCAAATCATCCTCTCAAACATCACATACTCTTATTGCCCATCATTACAACAACTGTGCACTGGAAATGTCATTGCCTAATTGTTAAGTCTTGCCCTTTATAATGACAAGGTCAGGAGCTTTAATCCAAGCCATGACGTTAATTTCATTTACAGAAAAATTCATCTACATAAGTGCTGCACTCAATCAAAGTTAACCGTCTTGTGTATCTGGTAGGAATATCAATTATTTTAATGCTTGCATGCCAAAAGAAGCTGGGCCAAATCCAGGTTCAGAATAATATGAATATCCCCTTGTGCACTCAGATGAGTGGATGAAGTACATTACATGTACATTAATCTTTAGTAGATCTATTGTTTTAAAATCATTACAGATGCAAAATTAATCATCAATGAGATGTATTACATTCAGTATCTATTTTAAGATTACATGACTGAATAAAGGTCTTGTCTTAAAAAGCATTTATAGCATTTTGTTATTCACATTCCTTATCTTATGACTATTCCATTTTAACACTTAGGGGGTTGCAAAAGTTGCAATCGTTTGAACGTTGCAGTTGTTTGAACGTTGCAGTTGATCGGAACGAGCCAATCAAAGTCATGGTTTCATGCGCTTCTTGTTATCAATGTGCGTTATAATTTGCAAAGTTGCAGTTGATTTGCAGTTGATTTTTGAGCAACACCCCCCTAGAGTTTCATTTTTTTTTTTACAAACATAAAGTCTTACTTTCTCTGCGACAAACTTGAATCCCTTATCATCCCTAACGCATTCATACGTCTCTCCCAGGAGCGGATTGAAAGGCTTCGTCCCAGCCCGGGTAAACGTGGAGCTGTAGCTGGACACTGCGAAGGCTGCTATGTAGACCATCCTCATGTAAGGGTCATCCACCTCTGAGGCCTTGTCTAAGAGTTCACTGTACTCTAGCTCCTCACATAGCACCTGAATAAGGGGTGGCATGAGACATGACATTCATTAATTGATCCAGTAAAAAATCATTAATTTGAGAAATATTGAACGGTCATTCTAATTTAAAATATTTCAGATATCCAACCGACCGACCCTCTAAAAATGGCCTGACCAGAACTTCTTTGTTCATTTTTGTTGATAAGGTATTTTTCTTTTTTTTAGCTTTTCACTCAAATTGAAATATCAGAGAAAAATTGAAAACAAACATGTAGAATACGAGTTTAAAAACGTTCATAGAGATATCTTGGAGAGATCTACAGTGATTTTACAGTGATCTTAGAGAGCCTAGAGACTAATATCTTTATGAATGTTTTTAAGGTCTTACCTGAAGCATACTGAGGGGCTCATTCAAGAGTAACAGGCATGGAGATCTTGGAGAGATCTTTGGCAATATTCTTCTAGAGGATGTTCCATAGACTAAGCTGACTAGGGCACATTAATGCCTCAAAGAGATTGTAAACTTATCTTTCAAATCTTTAACACCATGTGTCTTTACAGACTTACCTGGAGCATACCGAGGGGCTCATTAAGTGCGATAGGCATGGAGATCTTGGAGAGATTCTTCTTGAGGATGTTCCATAGACTGAGCCGACTGGTATCCGACATTTGCACATGAAGATCGTAAACTGATCTTTGAAATCTATTATAACACGTGTCTTGAAGGTCTTACCTGGAGCATACTGAGGGGCTCATTAAGTGCGACTGGCATGGATATCTTGGAGAGATCCTTCCCAATGTTCTTCTTGAGGATGTTCCATAGACTGAGCTGACTGGTATCAGGTTGGGGTGATGGCAGATGGGTTCTTCTACCGGTATGGGATCTGGATGGTGCCTCCTCTCGACCATTCTCCACTGTATAAAGACAAAGATGAGATTTAGGGATGAGATGAATAATAATGGTTATAATAATTGGATTGAATGAATAATGGATTGGAGTCTGTATTCACTCAATGTACAGGTAACTCTGCCTAAGTCAAATCTCTTAAGACCCATAAAATCTAATCGACTTGGAAGAGGTAAATAATGCAATTTATATGATTTTTTCAAAAAAATTCCACGGACTTCGACAAATATTCAACAAAGACAAGTTTGAGTTAGGCAGAGTTGACTGTAAAAACAAAGATATATGGTGCAAAATGTGATCATATTAGCTTGGGGTATGGGTAGATGGGTTCTTCTACCAGTATGAGATCTAGATGGTGCCTCTTCTCAACCATTCTCCACTATGACAAGAAAGACGAGGTGTTTGATGATAATGTGGCAGCACAAATATTGGAAAGATAATGCCGGGAATGCATTTCATGTACACAAAAAGACATGAGTGCAAAATTTTCGTGCATCACATTCATATGGGGTGCAGGAATACGTAGATTTGTTATTTGGGGTGCTTGTAGATATGTTCTTCTACCAGCATTGGTAAAGAGTGCTTCCTTTTGACCTTTCTCCATGAGATACAAATGTGAGATGCATGATGACAATGGTGACAACAGCAATATTCAAATGATACCTCATGAAATGTAATTCATGTACATAAAGAAGACACATGTACGAAATTTGTTTGGGTGAAGGTAGATGATTGCGTTCTTCTACCAGTATGGGATCTAGATGGTGCCTCCTCTCGAAAATTCTCCACTATGGCAAGAAAGATGAGGTACACAACAGTTATGAGGATTTAAGAAAATATTGGAATGACACTCTCTAAAATACAATTCATGTGCATACAAGAAGACAAAACATTAGCACATTTGCTTTGGGTGTTTGCAGATATAGGATCTAAAAATGGAGCCTCTTATAAAGCATTCTCATTCATTTTTTTTCACTTCTTACCTTTCATTAACAAGAATAAATTGTGAAATGTGATTTTAGAAGGCTCCTCTGCTATCCTTTGTATTCTAGCCAGTATGTCAATATTTTCCACATAAAATAAAATATTCTAAAATGATTCAAACAGAAATTTGGACTAACCAACTCTATTTATTCTTTTTTCTAAAATGGCAGTCATAGAATCACCAAACATTATTTTCCTTGGCCTAACGTGAAGTCACTTACATCAAAGTATATCCTTTGGTGTATTGTGTCTTTCCGATAGGTCAACAATTGTGGAAGCTGGCTAGCATTAATAGGTTTATGTCTCCGAGGCATACCCTTTATACGCTGAGCAGTGTCATGAGGAGGCCTNCATTCATTAATTGATCCAGTAATAAATCATTAATTTGGGAAATATTGAACGGTCATTCTAATTTAAGATATTTCAGATATCCAACCGACCGACCCACTAAAAATGGCCTGACCAGAACTTTTTTATTCATTTTTGTTGATAAGGTATTTTTCTTTAAGCTTTTCACTCAAATTGAAATATCAGAGAAAAATTGAAAACAAACATGTAGAATATGAGATTAAAAACGTTCAAATGTTCAAAATGTTCTTGAAAATGTTCAAAATGTTCTTGAGGATGTTCCATAGACTGAGCTGACTGGTATCCAACATGGTTACATAAATGCCTCAACAAGATTGTAAAACAATCTATCAAATCTATGTTTCTTTGAGGTCTTACCTGGAGCATACTGAGAGGCTCATTAAGTGCGACAGGCATGGAGATCTTAGAGAGATCCTTCCCGATGTTCTTCTTGAGGATGTTCCATAGACTCAGCTGACTGGTATCAGGTTGGGGTGATGGCAGATGGGTTCTTCTACCCGTATGGGATCTAGATGGTGCCTCCTCTCGACCATTCTCCACTGTATGTAAACAAAGATAATTATATAAAATATGTGAGATGCATAATGGTAAAGGTGAAAATTATAATTCATAATAATGGAATGATATTCCATGAAATTCAATTAATGTACATACAAAAATACATGTGTGCAAAATGTAATCACATTTATTTGGGGTGAAGGCAGATGTGTTCTTCTACTGGTATGGGATCTAGATGGTGCCTCCTCTCGACCATTCTCCACTGTATGAAGAAAAAGAAGAAATGCAAACATGATATTCATAAAATTATCCTTAAATAAAAATAATTGAAATGTTACTCCCCGAAATGTTATTACAAAATAATGGGTACAAAATGTTAACATCATATTTGTTTTGGGGTGAAGGCAGATGGGTTCTTTCACCGGTATGGGATCTAGATGATGCCTCCTTTCGACCATTCTCCACTGTATGTAAACAAAGATTCAATGCATAATGGTAGTGATGAGGATAAAAATATCGTAATGATACTCCATAAAATGCAATTCATGTATACATGTGTGTAAAATGTTACCACACTTGTTTGGCGTGCAGGAAAATGGGTCTTTCTCCACTGTATACATACAAACAAAGATAAGATACAATTTGTAACAATAAAAACATTTGAAGAAGACATGTGTGCAAGATCTTATTAAATTCAATTGAGGTGTATGATGTATCATGCCTTCTCTTATCAACCATTCTCCACTACACATAAAGAAATAAAGATGCCATGCATGATACTAGTTGATACCTATTGACAACAAATAATTGCAAGATTATTTTCTAAAATATAAATTGCTACATTTCTTGCTTAGCTTTTCTCCTTAAACTAAAAAATACAGTCAATTCAGAGATAGGCATTGTGAAATAAACATGAAAGGTCATTTTGAAAAGTTCCTCAGCTATTCTTTGCAGTCTATGTCTTATTTTCCCAATTGTGTTAGTAATATTTTCTTAAATTATTCAGAGAAAAAAGAAGAAATTTATACTGACAGACCCTATTTTCTCTTTTTTTCTAAAATGGCAGACATAGATTCAGCGACCAATATTTTTCCCTTGGCATAACGTGAAAGTCACTTACATCAATGTATGCCCTTAGGTGTATTGTGTCTTTTCTCAGATAGGTCAACAATTATGGAAGCTGGCTAGCATTAATAGGTTTATGTCTCCGAGGCATACCCTTTATACCGCAAGTAGCGCTATGAGGAGGCCTTTAGTGTAACAACTTCAACAAATAGACCAGTGAATACAAAATGTGCTATAGCCTGCAGTTACATGTACGCTGTACTGTATACTAAATATGATAAAAGACGGTGTGCATTATTAAGCCAATCATTTTATTGTAAAAACGTCCCTAGTACTATGGCAAATATACAGGGGTAGCAGAAAAGGGAACTCTCAATTAATTGGACTATTCTGATGGGTGTATATAAAATCCGTGATATGAAAGTCAAATCTTCTCAACACCATGTAAAAAAAAACCACATTAATTGATGTATTCCAGGAGTTGCCTTTATAACTAAAACAAACCCATTTTATCAGACACCATGACAGGCTGCAATTAACAAAGATCACAAAAGAAGTGAATAACAAATAGTGCAAAAGCACAGAGAGAAATCAATTTAATGTGCAATAATTAAATCAGGTCTAAATACCTTGCATAAAAAGCTCCTGCATTATCCCATCTACATGAGATACCTCTACCTCCAACTCCCTCTATCTAGCACAAAAATATGCCCTACTTTCCCCTTTAAATCCCTTTAAATTATTCCACTACTAAACCAAGTCAGCTCTATTGAAGCCCCTTTTGCCATTTGCCTCCTTTCCGGCTGACAGGTAGGGATAATGTTCACAATTTGTCCATGTACTCTGTGCACTGCTGTATGGCAGAATTTTGTATTACCCCTTCACATTTGATCTATAATAATTATCATATGCCTGACATTTCCCCTTAAATCCCTTTAAATTATTCCCCTCCCCGACCGAGTCAGCTTCATAAAAATCCTTTTGCCATTTGCTTTCATTTCCGCCTGGCTGGAGGCATAGTATTCACAAATTTAACCATGTAGATGGTGCACTGCTTTATGGCAGCATTTTTTTTTATTGCCCCTCCACATATAGTAAAACTGCATACATGTAGATAGATAAATGATAATGATAATATACCTGACTTTCCTCTTTAAATCCCTTTAAAATATTTCCCTGACAGACCCAGTAAGCTTGGTGCAGCCCCTTTTGCCATTTGCCTCAATTTCGGGCTGACTGTAGGCATAATGTTAACAAATTTCACCGTCCAACCAATGAACTGCTTTTATGGGATGGGTACATGTACATATATAAATCCCCCATCACAAATAATAAACCTGCATCGATCTACATGTATGATAATATGTCTGACTTTTCCCTTAAATCCCTTTAAATTACTCCCCTCCCCGAAGAAGTCAGTTTAGTGAAGTCTGCTTTGCCAATTGCCTCCATTTCTGGCTGACTGTATGGGCATTATGTTCACAATTCAATCATATACATGTAGTCAATGCATTGCTTAATGGCAGGATTTTTGTATTGCCCCTCCACATATAGTAACACTGTATAGACAGATAAATGATAATAATACGCCTAATTTTCCGTTTAAATCCCTTTAGATTACTCCCCTCCCCGAGGTAGTTAGCTTTGTGAAGTCGGTTTTGCGATTTACCTCCATTACTGGCTGACTGTAGGCATAATGATCACAATTTAAGTTTGCAGTCAATGGACTGCTTTATGGCCCGATTTTTGTATTGCCCCTCCACATCACATAGAGTAAAATTGAATAGATAGATGTATGATAATTATAATATGCCTGACTTTCCCCCCTTAGATCCCTTTAGATTACTCCCCTCCCCGATGTAGTCAGCTTTAGTGAAGTCTGTTCTGTCATATTTGCCTTCATTTCCGGCTGACTGTGGGCATAATGTTCACAAATTTAACCACGCAGTCAATGCACTGGCATTACCCCTTCACCTAGATAACAATCCCATTTAGATTTTGTATGGCTCATTCACATACAGGTAAAGTCTTGCAGAAGATGAATTGAATTGGGTTCCCTTTCTAATTATTTTACTTTCTTGTAGTAATCAAAACCTAAACTCACTGATATTGATTTATATATTGTTTCTTGACTCTGATTTTCAAAGGTCTTTTAAGTAAGCGCTTCAAATAAAGTAAACACTGGGATAATACATTCATATCTACTCCAGATAGCAGTGTACATAATGTTTGCATTGCATTGATGATGTATGCAAAGCTAAAGTAAGCTTCATGCTAAAATCTCAAATGGTAAATTAACATTTTAAAAGGTTGTTGGAGTGACAATCTTCAATGGTAAATCTACACTATAAAGATTCTGGATCCAAAGCTTGAAAGGTTGAATGCAACATTACTTCCTACTTTTCTTGACCAATAAATCAAACACCAGGATAATTTATTCATATCTACTTGAGATTTTTATTTTATTGTATTCTAATTCCCCTGACGAAGGACAAGCCGTGTCTCCAAAATTGTGGAAAATCTGTCATTGTTTCCTTCTGTATGATTCTGCAAAATACTTGAATATAAATATGTTTTTACTTAAGATAGCAGTGTACTGAATTTTTTTTTGCACATGTATATGTAGGTGCATCATAATATTGTGATGCTGTATGTAAACCTAATGTAAGCTTGGTGCTAAAAGTTCAAAATGTTAAATTAACATTGTTAAAGGATGTAAAACTTCCAACCGAAAGATGATTGCTATCACATTATCAGATTGTTCAATTGAAGCTGACAATGGGAATAAAGTATCTTTTGAATTTGAAATTATATTTTTGTGTATATGTTCAGTAAGCAGACCAGAGATTATAATACATGTATATTGAAAGAAATAACGGTAGTCTGATCTATTTAATTTTTCGAGTGTGAAAAGGGTTTACAATGAGAATGCTCCTGCATCTTTAATTCCAAAGTCCAGAGGGCTAATGAACATTTTTACCACAGAGTATGTTCACCTAGCAACGCTATCATCCACAGCACACACTCATGCCTTAATTGAATCGTTAATATGCACCTCGAGTTAAGCCTAATGACTGGGGAAGGATGTGAGAGGGATGGGGGAACGACATTATACAGTGTAGAACCAGGGAGGGGATCATAAAAGGGATAGAAAAGAATTGAGGATGGGGGAAAAAGAATCAAGAATTCCCAATTTGAAGTGGATTATGTTAAAAATGGTTGTTGAATTGGAAAGTGAAGCTGTCTCTGAAGTTTAGTTGTGAGAGAACCGACATACTGATGACTTAATTGAATTATTAATATGCAACTCCAGTTAAGCCTCATGACTGGCAAAGATGTGAGAAGAAGGGGGAGATGATGCACAGAAGCAAGAGGGAAGCGGGAGTATCCGAGATGACAGTGGACAAGTAGGGTTATAGGGGAAGGGAGGTTGTAGAAGGGATGAAAGGGAGAAAAGTAGAAAACAGATTCAAGAATGCCTGTTCTGAATGATTGAACTGGAAGCTTTCTATGGGTTTGAGTTGTGACACACAAATGCATCATTTTAATAATTAATATGCATCTCCAGTTAAGCCTAATGAGCGGCAAAGATTAGGGAGGAAAGAGAGATTACATTTCGCAATCCAGAAGCAGGGAGGTGAAACAGAAGAGAGATTATAGAAAATAATTGAGGGTGGAGAGAACAGAATCAAGAATTGCTAATTTGAAGAAGATAATGACTTTTTGAAACTGTAGAATAGGAAACACTTTCTCTGGATTTGAATTGTGATAGAACTGACACACAGGTGATTTAATTGAATTATTAATATATGCACCAGCAGTTAAGCCTAATGACTGACAAAGATGGGACAGAAGCGGGGAGATGACAGAAGAAGAGAAAATACATTATCAGAGAGGACAGTGTAAAACTGGGTGAAGGAGGTCGGTCAGAAAACGAATGGAAAAGGAGGGAGGTCAGAAAAGGGATGGAAAAGAAGGAGTGAATAATATAGAAACAACAATTGCCACTTTGAGGTAGATAATGCCTCTCCTTGGTTGAATTAGAAATGATTTCTCTAGAGGCAGTAGATTCGAGTTGTAATAATACTGATACACTATGGGGGTGTTGCTCAAAATCAACTGCAAATCAACTGCAACTTTGCAAATTGTTACAAGCATTTTCATTCACGCATGATATGCGCCGCTAACAAGACGCGCATAAAACAACAATTTTGATTGGTGCGTTCCGATCAACTGCAACTTGCGATCAATTGCAACTTTTGAGCAACACTCCCTAACTCCTATGAATCACTAATATGCACCTATAGTTGATCAGAATGATGATGGGGGAGTGGAAATACGTTATAAATCAGGGAATACAGGGTAGAAACAGGGTGGAGAGGAAAGTGGATCAGGAAAGGGATGAAAAAGACTGAGCGAAAAAACAAAAACAGAATAAAATTCATTTAAATACATGTATACAGGATTTTTTGCAGGTACAGTTCTTGAGATGTTAGTTAATTACGCATTTGACTGACGTGTGCCCTTCAACTAATTGCTTCACAATTGTCGCAAAAGCTCTAATTCACTCTGCTGAGATAACAACTGCACAAACAAGGCCAACAAATACAGCACCATTGGGATATTTCATCAGACATAACGGTAAAATGGGTGCTATTCATTTAAATACACATAGAATGTTCTTGCTTGCATTTGAGAAAATTGTGCTAACTTTGCTAACTGATTACTTCACAATTGTTGCATGCATACAATGCTTACACCTTTGTGGAGGTCTCCCTGTGAACTAACGCTATCATGATTACTCCTGAACGAAATGGCAACAAAAATATGGCACTATTTGGAATACCTTTAGACAAAAAAGTGAGCGATATCTATTTTGAATACATGTAGAATCATACTATTACACAAGAGGTTATTTGCTCCAGTTCTTAACATGTTAGAATGACCTTCTGACTGATGCGTGCTGCTAATTAACTAATTACTTCACAATTGTTGCATGCATACAATTTCAACACTCTTGAATTCTTTCTGTGAAAAATGCTGAGATACATGTAAGACAGATCTGCACAAATAGGCCAGAAACTATGGCGCTAATTGGATAATTCACAAGACATAAAATGAGTGCTGTATTCATTCAAATACACACACTTAGAATTTCACTGCTTGCAATTCTGAGGGAATGTTTTGTTTGTCCTTGACATGTCAGATGAATATCTCATCAATTTGACAAATGTGTGCCCTTCAACTAATTACTGCATAATTATTGCATGCACACAATCCAAAAACCCTCTCAGAGCCCTTTCTGTGAATCAACTGCTGAGAAAATACCTGCAAGATGGGGGGAAAACATTGGGCTATTGGGAAATTTCATAAGACATAAAATTAGTGCATTTCATTCAAATACACAGAAGGAGTGTTGCTACAAAGATGGGATTGATTGCACGTCAACTGCACCTCAATTGCAAGTTGGAATATGCATTACCCTTCTTGCACTGTCTTCGCTTTCGTTTGAAAATATGATTTTGATTGGCGCTTTATGATCAACTACTAACTTGCAATTGATTGCAAATTTGCAGCAACATCTCCATAGAATGTTACTACTAGCAATTAAAGTAAGATTTGTTACGGATCTTGAGATGATGTATGAATCTCTTATTCGACTGAACACTGAAGTCTGGCCTTCGACTAATTACTTCACAATTGTTGCATTCACACAGTCCCAACACCCTACCGCATCCCTTTCCGTGAATTCACTCTGCAGAGATTACTCTCTAACGAAATAGCCGAAAAATATGGCACTATTAGGATATCTTATCAGACATAAAATGAGTGTCATCCATTCAAATACACATAGAATGTTACTGCTTAAAGAAAATGTTTTTTATGGTTCTTGAGATAGTAAATGAATATCTCATTCGACTGAAGTCTGGCCTTCGACTAATTACTTCACAATTGCTGCATTCACGCAATCCCAACACCCTCTCGCAGCCCTCTCCGTGAATTCTCTCTACAGAGATCACTCCTTAACGAAATGGCCGAAAAAAATATGGTGCTATTAGGATATTTTACTAGACATAAAATGAATGCTATATTCATATACACTTAGAATTTCACTGCTTACGATTCAAGGGAATATTTGTTACACTTCTTGAGATGTTATATGATTCTCTCATTCAACTGACGTCTGACCTTCGACTAATTACTTCACAATTGTTGCATTCACGCAATCCCAACACCCTCCCGCATCCCTTTCCGCGAATTCACTCTGCAGAGATTACCCCTGCATGGAGGTAATTGATCTTTCCTAAGTCAACGAGGGCCTTAATTTATTCATCATGCTACGTCGCTCCGTAATTGGTTATGTCTGGCTGCCTGTTCAATGGAGCTGGTTGAAACGAGGGAATATATCCACTATAGCTTCAAGGTGGGTGTAGAAATGCACCAAATTCCACACACCTCTCCTATCCTCATATAAATATTGTATTCAATAGCACTGAGATATGACACAAATGCTGTATGAAGGTTGACTATCTCCTACAGACTAATTTTAGGCATATTGACATAGACCTACATGTAATTGACAACTCTAACAATTTAGACAATAGGGTTATGTTTTTCGGGTTCAGCCTCCAAATGAATTGGAGTATGAAGAATAAAATAATGCCTCTGGCACCATCTTTGGTGGGCGGGGGCATAAGAAATAAGTATCTACCATTTTATTAAATTCCATACTGCTAACAAATGACTTTGGGTGACAGTATTTATTATATATGGATATTGGGTTTTAAAGTCAAGAAAGTCAAAATAATTTGCAAATCCTTTGTTTATCAATTGCACACCAACTATAAATCTATTGCAAATCAACTGCAAATAAATTGTAGACTTATAATCCTAAAGGGGTATTGTTCAAAAGTTGCAATTAATTGCAAGTTGCAGTTGATTGGAACGCGCCAATCAAAATCATTGTTTCATGCACGTCTTGTTAAATGCGCATACCGTGCGCGAATGTAACTGCGCGTTACAATTTGCAAAGTTGCAGTTGGTTTGCAGCTGATTTTGAACAACACTCCCTAATTCTGATAAGTTTATAGTCTCTGCTGTTGGGTATATGTACATGAAACATTAATTTTCATTGATCAAATGCAAATAACAGTAAATCAGTGATATAGGAGAAATGATGGCTGGAATCTTTTTTTTTTTTGTGTGTGTGTTGTTCTGATATTCCTGACTTTACTATAGCTGTGTCTTTGAACTTGTATCTGAATTTTCCTTATAACCAATGTAAGTAATAAGCTAGTATCATGATAAAACCATGTAACAAGTTTCCAGTAAATCAGAACCTGACTCACAAGAACAACTACAATGGAAAAAAGCCCACTGCTGAACATAATCTCTTCAAATGTTGGATTTTTTTCTTTAACAAAAGAAAGAACATTGTCCAAAATACCTTTAAAAAATAATGTAGATATGGCTATTAAGAGTGATTATATGTTTGGCCAATGTTGGTATTGTTTGATATCTATAAATCCTTCAGATATTCACAAAAGCACTGGAACACTCATGAAATTATGCATGAGCAAAAAAAATTCATGAAATTAACATCTGTCAACAAAACATTGCAACCTGACAGGGTTTTCACTTGAAATCTGATGATCAATACAAATCAATGATCAGTGAGCAGAAATAACATACTTCCTACCATCTGCTCTTGGTTAATCTAAAAAAAAATCATCTTCTGTCATTTGTTTCCTTTACATGGGGAGGGGCTGTGAATTTTTCTCATTAT
Organism: Temnopleurus reevesii; assembly: GCA_036244855.1. Lineage (NCBI taxonomy): Eukaryota > Metazoa > Echinodermata > Echinoidea > Temnopleuroida > Temnopleuridae > Temnopleurus > Temnopleurus reevesii. Next base: position 28,951 of record BQKZ01003612.1, read on the forward strand.
GATTTTTTTCATTTTATTGATTTCTTTTCTGTCAACTTTACAGAAGGAAAAATCCAAGCATCTGTAAATACTTCTGAATTGAAACAGATCACTCTTTTTAAAATGGCAAAAAAAGATAAAAACTAGCTGTGATTTTTCATATTTCACAGGTATGGAGTAAAATTAAAATGATATTTCATATTGTCATGTGTGCATTTTGAAAATTCAACCGTATATAATACACATTATAACAAACATGGATGGAAATGTATTTAGTTTGATTTATGATGCTAGTCTCAATGTTTATGTAACCTTAATGATCAGTAAAAAGTAAGTCCATTAGTTGAATGAATTAGCTTATTTAATTATGACAATTAATACAGGACTACTTGGACAAGAGAAAGCAATCAGCAAATTGAATGATTATCTAAATATTTGTACTCCAAGCAAATAGTTTATGCCATTTTATTTCGAGAGAATTAATTTCCAATCTAAAAGTCATGCACACACTTTTTTTATTCGTCTTGTAAAAATGCTGTACATAAGATATTTGTAAAATTTATAAAACACTTTGTCATAAAGTCCTATGTGAAAGATATCGTGGTAGTGAAAGAATATTGAAGGCATAAATTTAGAAAAAAACGGCATGGTGGGTACGAAACTATTTTACCAGGGTTTTATTTTCACTAATTTCATGACCACAAATAAACTGAAATTTTTAATCATTATAATGCCCATAGACTTCTGTACAACGATCATCCAAACATGAAAATAAGAATCAGCTAACATGCAAATATGTCTGAAATTCAGTGAATTCGCTCAAATTTATGTACGCTAAAATATTGGTTTTTTAGGGTAGATAGGAAGTGATAACGCCCCACAGAAAAATATTTTCATGATTGTCAATTTTCGCTAAATTCACAATGATGAATAAGCTTAAATTTTCAATCATCAACGTGCTTATAGACATTTGTACGACGATTTTCAAACATGAAAATAACAACCAGATAACATGCAAAGATGTCTGAAATTCAGTGAATTCCCTGAAATTTATGTGCACTAAAATATTGGCTTTAAGAGTAGATAGGAAGTGATATCGCCCCAGAGAAAAACATTTTCATGATTGTGAATTTTTGCTTAAATTTTCAATCATCAACATGCTCATAGACGTTTGTACAACGATTTTCAAACGTGAAAATAACAACCGGCTAACATGCAAATATGTCTGAGATTCAGTGCATTTGGTAAAATTTATGAACGCAAAGATATTAACCCTTACAGTAGATAGGAAAGGATAACGCCCCAAAGAAAAATATTTTCATGATTGTGAATCTTTGCTAAATTCACAATCATGAATACGCTTTATAAATTTTCAATCGTCAACGTTCTCATAGATGTTTGTACAGCGATTTCCAAACATGAAAATAACAACCCGCTAACATTTAAATATGTCTGAAATTCAGTGAATTCGCTAAAATTTATGTCTGCAAGGATATTAACTCTTACAGTACATAGGAAGTGATATCGCCCCAGAGAAAAACAACTCTCATCCTCTGAATCCGGTGATCAGAAGAGGAGAGTTTACCTACAACCTACAACCAACAACCATCCCATACCTCATCAGTTACCATGGCAAAGGGTCGTTTCTAGGAGGAAGCCATAAAAAAACCTGCATCTCACTCAAGTACGAAGCCGTACTTTCTGTTCTCTATATGTAAGGTATTGAAAGCAGTGTGGAATGATTTATTCCTTATTTCACAAGAGCAAACAACTATTTCTGCATTTTCATTGTCAATCATTTCTTTTCAATGTTTTATAATGTTTTGTAGTCTTTAAAAAAAATGATGTAACTGAGAAGTTATTTCTATGTCCCTTATCGCCTGTGTTATGAGTATGTTACAATTATTGAATCATCAAATTTCTCTTCTATTTCAAACAATAGAGAGGAGCAAGTTAATACATCTAACAAACATCTGTAATGAAATTTAAAAAAAAAAAAAAAAAAAAACCTTGATTGTACAGTGTATAAGTATGAAGATGAGATGTATTTGTATGGATGGGTTTATTTGAAAGTCAAATGAGTGAAAAAATAGGATTTTTTAAGTAAGAAATAAGAAAGTATTTCATACAGCCGTTTGGTTATAGATGCACTTCAATTTCAGATTTAATGAAAATTCCCTAATGGTCAATATTTCTGACCTACTTTTTTAAAGCCATTGATGATAATCACGCCATGTCTCCAATTTAGCAGTGTGATGTAAAATTGTACATATATCTTTCATTAAATAAAGTTAATGTTTACAGTTTCAAAAAGAGAATGGAAAGAATATGCATCTAGGATACATATATATTTCATTTACTGGTAACCCATTGATTACTGAATTCTCCCTATCGCATATACATGTAGCTCTCCGAATCTGAACGCCTGCAGTGCACTAGTTATTTTGGCCCAGATTCTTGGCACAGGTATCTCCGATAACATTCGCGCATTTTCAAAGTCTAGGCTTTCTAGCGTAAACTTCATCAGCGGTTTGTAGTGTCATATTTTTTCATTGATTTTTGCGAATAAAAGCATCATCTTATATATTTTTCTTTAATATCTGCATTTATTTGCTATACGGGTTTCTTTTGCGAAGCGGCCCAATGCTGGGCTTCCGACGCAAAACAAAGAAATTACGCTAAATACACATGGATTGAAATTTCGTAGATAGTATACATTGAAATCAAGATGGATCCCGGAAGTGAGCGTGCCAAAGCCAAAGTGCGTGATATTGAAAACACAAGGTGATATCGGGTGATATGGGCTATATGCAATAGGGAGAATTATGTAATTCACATAGACTTTCTGCAGGGACTGCCTGGTTCCAGTAGTCAATGGGTTAACTTGGATGTTGCTATAGAATATATACCAAACAGGTGGTTTTCATAGACAACCATGATGAATTATGAAGATGATAGGTAATGGTTTGGAACAAGAGAGCTTATATGGTGCATGATAATCTATTTAACAGAGTCGTTAGATACATTGCAGTGATAAATTTAGTGCACGTACCTATAGCATGCGCCTATAGAGGCTAATATACTAGCTGTATGTTCATACACCCACGAACTGATTATCAGATTAAGGATAATGAACAGACATGGCGAAGGATAATGAAATTAGAGCAAAATAAATTAGATGCTATTTATTGTCTTGATTTTATTATGTTAAGATAAAAATGATTTAGGTGCACCCGAAGCTACTAGCTGAGAATTCCTCAAGAAATATCCCATGTAAATTGGTTCACAGATTAAGAAAACCATGTCACATGTGTGCTGGCAACCTTCTATACTATTATTAATGTATAATTATCATTATGTAAACATACTATTAAATCTCAGATGATCTAATGACTTGACGATTTTTCTAACACATGCTTTCTCAAACCATTTCAGGAAGATAGAACACATCTTGTGTTTTGGTTCAATAACTTTTGCTGCAGGGCTCTAAAAATTATACCAGATGCATAAGAAGAAAGAAAAATTTTCTATACCTAATCTAACTACTCTCGCCTCTTAACTAGAGGGTCGGTGGTTCGAATCTCTCCCAGGGCGTTAATTTCCATCAGCAAGAAATTTGCCCAAAGTATGCTGCACTCAACCCAGGTGAGGTGAATGGGTACCGGCAGGAATTAATTCTTCTAAATGCAGAAGCGCCTACTTGGCAGCTATGCTATGGCCGGGTAATAATATTAGATAATCTGTCTCAAGCCTCTGAATAGGTGACTAGAGAGATGGCGTGTTTAAATGCTATATATTATTATTATTATTATTATTTGTTTTTATTGCAGATATCTTTTACAGAAAATAATCAATAAAATTGCCACAAACCGTTAATTAGCAACACATTAAACCTTTGAAAATATGTAGTTTTAACACAAATTGGCAACTTTTAACATTCTAAAACTCTTTTTGACTATGAAGATTCTATTTGGTAAAATATTTCATTGGGGTATTCCAAGAAGAGAATTAACAAAATGAGTGTTGCCAATTTAGTAAAGGAATAGTGATTGAATTTGTTGAAAAAATCAATTCCTGTCCTGAATGGGTGAACAAAACTTTTGCTTCAGCCTGTCAGCTATTCATATCTTAATTCAAAATTATATCCTAGTAAATGTTTCCGAAGATTGGCAAGTACATGTACTGCCAAATTGGAGCAGATAAAGAGAATTATATAAGACGGATGCAAAATCGCTGTAGAGTTCAGGTAGGGGGTGTATAATAAAGAATTAATGATAAAGGAAGGGTAGTGTCTAAAATGTAAATACTGAATGAAGCATCCAATCAAATATNAGCGCTATGAGGAGGCCTTTAGTGTAACAACTTCAACAAATAGAACAGTGAATACAAAATGTGCTATAGCCTGCAGATACATGTACACTGTACTGTATACTAAATATGATAAAAGATGGTGTGCATTATTAAGCCAATCATTTTATTGTAAAAACGTCCCTAGTACTGTATACTATATGTACATAATAATTATTGCAAATATACAGGGGTAGCAGAAAAGGGAACTCTCAATTAATTGGACTATTCTGATGGGTGTATATAAAATCCGTGATATGAAAGTCAAATCTTCTCAACACCATGTAAAAAAAAAAACACATTAATTGATGTATTCCAGGAGTTGCCTTTATAACTAAAACAAACCCATTTTATCAGACACCATGACAGGCTGCAATTAACAAAGATCACAAAAGAAGTGAATAACAAATAGTGCAAAAGCACAGAGAGAAATCAATTTAATGTGCAATAATTAAATTATGTCTAAATACCCTGCATAATTCATTCCTGTATTATTCCCTCTATATAAGATACCTCCAACTCCCTCTATCTAGCACAAAAATATGCCCTACTTTCCCCTTTAAATACCTTTAAATTATTCCACTACTAAACCAAGTCAGCTCTATTGAAGCCCCTTTTGCCATTTGCCTCCTTTCCGGCTGACAGGTAGGGATAATGTTCACAATTTGTCCATGTACTCTGTGCACTGCTGTATGGCAGAAATTTGTATTACCCCTTCACATATGATCTATAATAATTATCATATGCCTGACATTTCCCCTTAAATCCCTTTAAATTATTCCCCTCCCCGACCGAGTCAGCTTCATAAAAATCCTTTTGACATTTGCTTTCATTTCCGCCTGGCTGGAGGCATAGTATTCACAAATTTAACCATGTAGATGGTGCACTGCTTTATGGCAGCATTTTTTTTTATTGCCCCTCCACATATAGTAAAACTGCATACATGTAGATAGATAAATGATAATGATAATATACCTGACTTTCCTCTTTAAATCCCTTTAAAATATTTCCCTGACAGACCCAGTAAGCTTGGTGCAGCCCCTTTTGCCATTTGCCTCAATTTCGGGCTGACTGTAGGCATAATGTTAACAAATTTCACCATCCCACCAATGAACTGCTTTTATGGGATGGGTACATGTACAAATCCCCCATCACAAATAATAAACCTGCATCGATCTACATGTATGATAATATGTCTGACTTTTCCCTTAAATCCCTTTAAATTACTCCCCTCCCCAAAGAAGTCAGTTTAGTGAAGTCTGCTTTGCCAATTGCCTCCATTTCTGGCTGACTGTATGGGCATTATGTTCACAATTCAATCATATACATGTAGTCAATGCACTGTTTAATGGCAGGATTTTTGTATTGCCCCTCCACATATAGTAACACTGTATAGACAGATAAATGATAATAATACGCCTAATTTTCCGTTTAAATCCCTTTAGATTACTCCCCTCCCCGAGGTAGTTAGCTTTGTGAAGTCGGTTTTGCCATTTACCTCCATTACTGGCTGACTGTAGGCATAATGATCACAATTTAAGTTTGCAGTCAATGGACTGCTTTATGGCCCGATTTTTGTATTGCCCCTCCACATCACATAGAGTAAAATTGAATAGATAGATGTATGATAATTATAATATGCCTGACTTTACCCCCTTAGATCCCTTTAGATTACTCCCCTCCCCGATGTAGTCAGCTTTAGTGAAGTCTGTTATGTCATATTTGCCTTCATTTCCGGCTGACTGTGGGCATAATGTTCACAAATTTAACCACACAGTCAATGCACTGCTCTATGGCAGGATTTTGTATTACCCCTTCACCTAGATAACAATCCCATTTAGATTTTGTATGGCTCATTCACATACAGGTAAAGTCTTGCAGAAGATGAATTGAATTGGGTTCCCTTTCTAATTATTTTACTTTCTTGTAGTAATCAAAACCTAAACTCACTGATATTGATTTATATATTGTTTCTTGACTCTGATTTTCAAAGGTCTTTTAAGTAAGCGCTTCAAATAAAGTAAACACTGGGATAATACATTCATATCTACTCCAGATAGCAGTGTACATAATGTTTGCATTGCATTGATGATGTATGCAAAGCTAAAGTAAGCTTCATGCTAAAATCTCAAATGGTAAATTAACATTTTAAAAGGTTGTTGGAGTGACAATCTTCAATGGTAAATCTACACTATAAAGATTCTGGATCCAAAGCTTGAAAGGTTGAATGCAACATTACTTCCTACTTTTCTTGACCAATAAATCAAACACCAGGATAATTTATTCATATCTACTTGAGATTTTTATTTTATTGTATTCTAATTCCCCTGACGAAGGACAAGCCGTGTCTCCAAAATTGTGGAAAATCTGTCATTGTTTCCTTAAGTATGATTCTGCAAAATACTTGAATATAAATATGTTTTTACTTAAGATAGCAGTGTACTGAATTTTTTTTTGCACATGTATATGTAGGTGCATCATAATATTGTGATGCTGTATGTAAACCTAATGTAAGCTTGGTGCTAAAAGTTCAAAATGTTAAATTAACATTGTTAAAGGATGTAAAACTTCCAACCGAAAGATGATTGCTATCACATTATCAGATTGTTCAATTGAAGCTGACAATGGGAATAAAGTATCTTTTGAATTTGAAATTATATTTTTGTGTATATGTTCAGTAAGCAGACCAGAGATTATAATACATGTATATTGAAAGAAATAACGGTAGTCTGATCTATTTAATTTTTCGAGTGTGAAAAGGGTTTACAATGAGAATGCTCCTGCATCTTTAATTCCAAAGTCCAGAGGGCTAATGAACATTTTTACCACAGAGTATGTTCACCTAGCAACGCTATCATCCACAGCACACACTCATGCCTTAATTGAATCGTTAATATGCACCTCGAGTTAAGCCTAATGACTGGGGAAGGATGTGAGAGGGATGGGGGAACGACATTATACAGTGTAGAACCAGGGAGGGGATCATAAAAGGGATAGAAAAGAATTGAGGATGGGGGAAAAAGAATCAAGAATTCCCAATTTGAAGTGGATTATGTTAAAAATGGTTGTTGAATTGGAAAGTGAAGCTGTCTCTGAAGTTTAGTTGTGAGAGAACCGACATACTGATGACTTAATTGAATTATTAATATGCAACTCCAGTTAAGCCTCATGACTGGCAAAGATGTGAGAAGAAGGGGGAGATGATGCACAGAAGCAAGAGGGAAGCGGGAGTATCCGAGATGACAGTGGACAAGTAGGGTTATAGGGGAAGGGAGGTTGTAGAAGGGATGAAAGGGAGAAAAGTAGATTCAAGAATGCCTGTTCTGAATGATTGAACTGGAAGCTTTCTATGGGTTTGAGTTGTGACACACAAATGCATCATTTTAATAATTAATATGCATCTCCAGTTAAGCCTAATGAGCGGCAAAGATTAGGGAGGAAAGAGAGATTACATTTCGCAATCCAGAAGCAGGGAGGTGAAACAGAAGAGAGATTATAGAAAATAATTGAGGGTGGAGAGAACAGAATCAAGAATTGCTAATTTAAAGAAGATAATGACTTTTTGAAACTGTTGAATAGGAAACACTTTCTCTGGATTTGAATTGTGATAGAACTGACACACAGGTGATTTAATTGAATTATTAATATATGCACCAGCAGTTAAGCCTAATGACTGACAAAGATGGGACAGAAGCGGGGAGATGACAGAAGAAGAAAAAATACATTATCAGAGAGGACAGTGTAAAACTGGGTGAAGGAGGTCGGTCAGAAAACGAATGGAAAAGGAGGGAGGTCAGAAAAGGGATGGAAAAGAAGGAGTGAATAATATAGAAACAACAATTGCCACTTTGAGGTAGATAATGCCTCTCCTTGGTTGAATTAGAAATGATTTCTCTAGAGGCAGTAGATTCGAGTTGTAATAATACTGATACACTATGGGGGTGTTGCTCAAAATCAACTGCAAATCAACTGCAACTTTGCAAATTGTTACAAGCATTTTCATTCACGCATGATATGCGCCGCTAACAAGACGCGCATAAAACAACAATTTTGATTGGTGCGTTCCGATCAACTGCAACTTGCGATCAATTGCAACTTTTGAGCAACACTCCCTAACTCCTATGAATCACTAATATGCACCTATAGTTGATCAGAATGATGATGGGGGAGTGGAAATACGTTATAAATCAGGGAATACAGGGTAGAAACAGGGTGGAGAGGAAAGTGGATCAGGAAAGGGATGAAAAAGACTGAGCGAAAAAACAAAAACAGAATAAAATTCATTAAATACATGTATACAGGATTTTTTGCAGGTACAGTTCTTGAGATGTTAGTTAATTACGCATTTGACTGACGTGTGCCCTTCAACTAATTGCTTCACAATTGTCGCAAAAGCTCTAATTCACTCTGCTGAGATAACAACTGCACAAACAAGGCCAACAAATACAGCACCATTGGGATATTTCATCAGACATAACGGTAAAATGGGTGCTATTCATTTAAATACACATAGAATGTTCTTGCTTGCATTTGAGAAAATTGTGCTAACTTTGCTAACTGATTACTTCACAATTGTTGCATGCATACAATGCTTACACCTTTGTGGAGGTCTCCCTGTGAACTAACGCTATCATGATTACTCCTGAACGAAATGGCAACAAAAATATGGCACTATTTGGAATACCTTTAGACAAAAAAGTGAGCGATATCTATTTTGAATACATGTAGAATCATACTATTACACAAAAGGTTATTTGCTCCAGTTCTTAACATGTTAGAATGACCTTCTGACTGATGCGTGCTGCTAATTAACTAATTACTTCACAATTGTTGCATGCATACAATTTCAACAATCTTGAATTCTTTCTGTGAAAAATGCTGAGATACATGTAAGACAGATCTGCACAAATAGGCCAGAAACTATGGCGCTAATTGGATAATTCACAAGACATAAAATGAGTGCTGTATTCATTAAAATACACACACTTAGAATTTCACTGCTTGCAATTCTGAGGGAATGTTTTGTTTGTCCTTGACATGTCAGATGAATATCTCATCAATTTGACAAATGTGTGCCCTTCAACTAATTACTGCATAATTATTGCATGCACACAATCCAAAAACCCTCTCAGAGCCCTTTCTGTGAATCAACTGCTGAGAAAATACCTGCAAGATGGGGGAAAAACATTGGGCTATTGGGAAATTTCATAAGACATAAAATTAGTGCATTTCATTCAAATACACAGAAGGAGTGTTGCTACAAAGATGGGATTGATTGCACGTCAACTGCACCTCAATTGCAAGTTGGAATATGCATTACCCTTCTTGCACTGTCTTCGCTTTCGTTTGAAAATATGATTTTGATTGGCGCTTTATGATCAACTACTAACTTGCAATTGATTGCAAATTTGCAGCAACATCTCCATAGAATGTTACTACTAGCAATTAAAGTAAGATTTGTTACGGATCTTGAGATGATGTATGAATCTCTTATTCGACTGAACACTGAAGTCTGGCCTTCGACTAATTACTTCACAATTGTTGCATTCACACAGTCCCAACACCCTACCGCATCCCTTTCCGTGAATTCACTCTGCAGAGATTACTCTCTAACGAAATAGCCGAAAAATATGGCACTATTAGGATATCTTATCAGACATAAAATGAGTGTCATCCATTCAAATACACATAGAATGTTACTGCTTAAAGAAAATGTTTTTTATGGTTCTTGAGATAGTAAATGAATATCTCATTCGACTGAAGTCTGGCCTTCGACTAATTACTTCACAATTGCTGCATTCACGCAATCCCAACACCCTCTCGCAGCCCTCTCCGTGAATTCTCTCTACAGAGATCACTCCTTAACGAAATGGCCGAAAAAAATATGGTGCTATTAGGATATTTTACTAGACATAAAATGAATGCTATATTCATATACACTTAGAATTTCACTGCTTACGATTCAAGGGAATATTTGTTACACTTCTTGAGATGTTATATGATTCTCTCATTCAACTGACGTCTGACCTTCGACTAATTACTTCACAATTGTTGCATTCACGCAATCCCAACACCCTCCCGCATCCCTTTCCGCGAATTCACTCTGCAGAGATTACCCCTGCATGGAGGTAATTGATCTTTCCTAAGTCAACGAGGGCCTTAATTTATTCATCATGCTACGTCGCTCCGTAATTGGTTATGTCTGGCTGACTGTTCAATGGAGCTGGTTGAAACGAGGGAATATATCCACTATAGCTTCAAGGTGGGTGTAGAAATGCACCAAATTCCACACACCTCTCCTATCCTCATATAAATATTGTATTCAATAGCACTGAGATATGACACAAATGCTGTATGAAGGTTGACTATCTCCTACAGACTAATTTTAGGCATATTGACATAGACCTACATGTAATTGACAACTCTAACAATTTAGACAATAGGGTTATGTTTTTCGGGTTCAGCCTCCAAATGAATTGGAGTATGAAGAATAAAATAATGCCTCTGGCACAATCTTTGGTGGGCGGGGGCATAAGAAATAAGTATCTACCATTTTATTAAATTCCATACTGCTAACAAATGACTTTGGGTGACAGTATTTATTATATATGGATATTGGGTTTTAAAGTCAAGAAAGTCAAAATAATTTGCAAATCCTTTGTTTATCAATTGCACACCAACTATAAATCTATTGCAAATCAACTGCAAATAAATTGTAGACTTATAAACCTAAAGGGGTATTGTTCAAAAGTTGCAATTAATTGCAAGTTGCAGTTGATTGGAACGCGCCAATCAAAATCATTGTTTCATGCACGTCTTGTTAAATGCGCATACCGTGCGCGAATGTAACTGCGCGTTACAATTTGCAAAGTTGCAGTTGGTTTGCAGCTGATTTTGAACAACACTCCCTAATTCTGATAAGTTTATAGTCTCTGCTGTTGGGTATATGTACATGAAACATTAATTTTCATTGATCAAATGCAAATAACAGTAAATCAGTGATATAGGAGAAATGATGGCTGGAATCTTTTTTTTTTTTTGTGTGTGTGTTGTTCTGATATTCCTGACTTTACTATAGCTGTGTCTTTGAACTTGTATCTGAATTTTCCTTATAACCAATGTAAGTAATAAGCTAGTATCATGATAAAACCATGTAACAAGTTTCCAGTAAATCAGAACCTGACTAACAAGAACAACTACAATGGAAAAAAGCCCACTGCTGAACATAATCTCTTCAAATGTTGGATTTTTTTCTTTAACAAAAGAAAGAACATTGTCCAAAATACCTTTAAAAAATAATGTAGATATGGCTATTAAGAGTGATTATATGTTTGGCCAATGTTGGTATTGTTTGATATCTATAAATCCTTCAGATATTCACAAAAGCACTGGAACACTCATGAAATTATGCATGAGCAAAAAAAATTCATGAAATTAACATCTGTCAACAAAACATTGCAACCTGACAGGGTTTTCACTTGAAATCTGATGATCAATAAAAATCAATGATCAGTGAGCAGAAATAACATACTTCCTACCATCTGCTCTTGGTTAATCTAAAAAAAAATCATCTTCTGTCATTTGTTTCCTTTACATGGGGAGGGGCTGTGAATTTTTCTCATTATGATTTTTTTCATTTTATTGATTTCTTTTCTGTCAACTTTACAGAAGGAAAAATCCAAGCATCTGTAAATACTTCTGAATTGAAAAAGATCACTCTTTTTAAAATGGCAAAAAAAGATAAAAACTAGCTGTGATTTTTCATATTTCACAGGTATGGAGTAAAATTAAAATGATATTTCATATTGTCATGTGTGCATTTTGAAAATTCAACCGTATATAATACACATTATAACAAACATGGATGGAAATGTATTTAGTTTGATTTATGATGCTAGTCTCAATGTTTATGTAACCTTAATGATCAGTAAAAAGTAAGTACATTAGTTGAATGAATTAGCTTATTTAATTATGACAATTAATACAGGACTACTTGGACAAGAGAAAGCAATCAGCAAATTGAATGATTATCTAAATATATGTACTCCAAGCAAATAGTTTATGCCATTTTATTTCTTAATTGCACCAAAAATGAGAGAATTAATTTCCAATCTAAAAGTCATGCACACACTTTTTTTATTCGTCTTGTAAAAATGCTGTACATAAGATATTTGTAAAATTTATAAAACACTTTGTCATAAAGTCCTATGTGAAAGATATGGTGGTAGTGAAAGAATATTGAAGGCATAAATTTAGAAAAAAACGGCATGGTGGGTACGAAACTATTTTACCAGGGTTTTATTTTCACTAATTTCATGACCACAAATAAACTGAAATTTTAAATCATTATAATGCCCATAGACTTCTGTACAAAGATCATCCAAACATGAAAATAAGAATCAGCTAACATGCAAATATGTCTGAAATTCAGTGAATTCGCTCAAATTTATGTACGCTAAAATATTGGTTTTTTAGGGTAGATAGGAAGTGATAACGCCCCACAGAAAAATATTTTCATGATTGTCAATTTTCGCTAAATTCACAATGATGAATAAGCTTAAATTTTCAATCCTCAACGTGCTTATAGACATTTATACGACGATTTTCAAACATGAAAATAACAACCAGATAACATGCAAAGATGTCTGAAATTCAGTGAATTCCCTGAAATTTATGTGCACTAAAATATTGGCTTTAAGAGTAGATAGGAAGTGATATCGCCCCAGAGAAAAACATTTTCATGATTGTGAATTTTTGCTTAAATTTTCAATCATCAACATGCTCATAGACGTTTGTACAACGATTTTCAAACGTGAAAATAACAACCGGCTAACATGCAAATATGTCTGAGATTCAGTGCATTTGGTAAAATTTATGAACGCAAAGATATTAACCCTTACAGTAGATAGGAAAGGATAACGCCCCA
>BQKZ01003612.1:47132-72652 GCA_036244855.1 Temnopleurus reevesii
TTTTTTTGTGACTGTTATGAGCAAATTCATATTTTCGCCTTTTTTCGCCTTTTAGAACACAATTTAGCAATTCCCCTTTTTCCGCAGATAGTGTTATTATTATTATTATTATTATTATTATTATTATTATTATTATTATTATTATTATTATTATTATTATTATTATTATTATTAAACGCTTTTTATGTCTACTCATAGATCTACATACAGTCCTATATTAATGGTGAGAAAGGGAGTTGTGATAATGTATATTCAGCTCTTGCACTGAAATATAATGAAGCTGGTAAAGTAGTATCATATAAAGGTAATGATGATGACTATAATATTGATGGTGGTGGCAGTGGTGGTAGTGGTTGTGGTGAGTAGACAAGGACATCAGTTGTTGCATAATTATCTACATGAATGTGCTGAAATCTAATGAAGATAGTAAAATAGTCTCATGAGGGTGATGATGATGGCCATAATATTGACAGTGGAGGTGGTGGAATGGTGTTGGCGGTGATGTATATTCAAGGAAATCAGTTGTTGCATAATTATCTACATGAATGTGCTGAAATCTAATGAAGATGGTAAACTAGTCTCATGAGGGTGATGATGATGGCCATAATATTGACAGTTGTGGTGGTGGTATGGTGTTGGCGGTGATTCAAGGACATCAGTTTTTACATATTTATCTACATGAATGTGCTGAAATCTTATGAAGATGATAAAATAGTCTCATGAGGATGATGATGGCCATAATATTGACGGTGGTGGTGGTGGTGGTGGTGGTCATGTGTACTCAAGGAATAAGTTGTTACATAATTATCTATATGAATGTGCTGAGATCTAATGAAGATGGTAAACTAGTCTCATGAGGGTGATGATGATGGCCATAATATTGACAGTGGTGGTTGTGGAATGGTGTTGGCGGTGATTCAGGGACATCAGTTTTTACATAATTATCTACACGAATGTGCTGAAATCTAATGAAGATGATAAAATAGTCTCATGAGGGTGATGATGATGGCCATAATATTGACAGTGGAGGTTGTGGAAAAGTGTTGGCGGTGATGTATATTCAAGGAAATCAGTTGTTGCATAATAATCTACATGGTAAATTAGTCTCATGAGGATGATGATTATAACAATGATGAATATTGTAATAGTGGCACTGCTGGTGACAGTGGTGGTGATGGTTATGGAGATGTAATGATACAGTCAAATGTGTCTTAGCGGCCACCTGTCTATAGTGACCACCTGCCTACAGTGGTCATATAAATTGATTCCTTGAAGATGAAAATGTGTGCTATATAAACCGTCTATAGAGGTCCCCTGTCCACGGAGGCTATTTTATCTGCTTCCTTAGGGTGGCCACTATAGACAGGTTTGACTGTACATATTGGAATCATAAAAATAACCTATGGTACAATTCTCATCTTGAATTCTCTGAAATCTAAGGAAGATGGTAAAATGGTCTCTTATCAATGGATATTAATGATAACACCCACATTGATGATGATGATGATGATGATGATGATGATGATGATGATGATGATAAAGAAGATAATTATGATGAGGAGAATGACGATAACGATGGTGATGATGATGATAATGATGATGATAATGATGATGATGATGGTGATGGGGATGATGGTGGTGATGATGATGATGATGATGATGATGATGATAAAGAAGATAATTGTGATGAGGAGGATAATGACGATGACAATAATGCTGATGACGATGTTAATGATTATGATCATGGTGGTAACAATAAAAGAGGTAATAAAAAGTAATCCTGAATGTTCTGAACCAGACTTCTATGAGGGTGAAATTATATGTCATCAACATTACCCAAATACCACTGGATATAAAGCGTATCAGCTAAAATTTACTGAAATGACCATAATCACTATAACATAATTTATTACAACAAACAGTGCCAATACATACCACAACAAGTCTCGTCCATAAACGTTACTGTCATTCTTCCTATCGGTGCCAACACAAGACCTATATCCACTCAAATCCTCTCATCTTTCATGCCTATCCGAATTACAGAATCCCTTATCGCACTCCAGCACGAAAACACCAACGTCAACCTCCTCTAAAAATCTATAACTCCCCCAATGAAGCGATTCAGAGGATGCACCAAGCCAGTGGCTGCATGCACAGACAGTAGGCTACCCACGCACTCTCCTCTCCGCTCCTGACGACATTTGCGACGCAGGCCGCACTTTAATTAATCTGCTAGATATGTGCTCATTCAGCGACAAATATACAACCATCAGAGGAAACTTGGAATGAGGTTTTAGATTTGACACACGACCAGTGCAGGTTTGATGTCAAAGACATGGAAAGACAGATAGGAATTGTGATAGGAATATTGAGAGAAATGGAAAAGGAGGGACAGGGGATGGTTTGATACACAAGAAAGTGAAAGGGGAAGAGACAGGAGGAGAGGGAGGGAAGAAGAGAGAGAGACACAGAAAAACAGAAAGAGAGAGAGGGAGAGAGACAGACAGACAGAGAGAGAGAGAAAGAGAGAGGGAGAGAGACAGATAGAGAGAGGAGGAGACATAGAGAGAGAGAGAGGGGGGAAAGAAAGAGGGGGAGAGAGAGGGGGAGGGAGATGGGGAGAGGAAAGGGGAGAGGGGAGGAGAGACCAGAAGAGAATGGGGGAAATGTGAAGAGACAGTAAAAATTGTAGGGAGGGATGTATATCAAGTCAGATAATTTGATAATGGTAAATCTTAACAGAGAGAGAGAGAAACACACACACAGAAGAAAGGGAACATGGAGAAGAGTGACAACACAGATATTAGAAGGAACAAAATACAAGAGAGAGGAAGAGAGAAAGGCGAGAGAGAGAGAGGGAGAGGGTGAGGAGATAAGACAGGGATCCAAATGAAAATACTGACAGATAACAAGGAAATAATAATTTAACCACCCAACCCCCCACAAAACTAAAAAGATGATTAAAAAAAAAGAACTTAAAGTGAATGTACACAAGAAAAACAGCTTCCATTGAAACGAGGACAATATTTGAGATACAAAAGGCAGCAAAATTACAAAATAAAAGAAATTAAAACAGAAGAGTTAGAGCACCAAGTGCATGATTTGTGTATGATGGTGTGTGTGTGATAAAGGTGCCTACATTACGAACAGTGCACACACACCTACTTGCTCACCCTGTGAATAAATCAATTTCATCCGCAGGTTTAGATGCACCAAATCACAATTACTAAAAAAATGGCATTGACCGGTGAGAGATTACTGAATACATCATGCACGAGCATCTGTTGAATATGATATACTCTGCCTCATTTACCTTTTAGAATTACTAAGTAGTCTTGTTTATCAAGCTGATGGCAGTTTGGGTAGAAAAGAGAAAATGGGCTTTATTCTTCCTATTCAACATTGTATAATGAATTTCAATCTGCGTTTATGTAGAGATGATAGCGTTGCCATGGTAACAGTCATTAAGGACAATGCACTCAGTAATTGGAACATTCACGCAACATTGGCATAACCTTAAATTGTAAACTGCATTAAAGGAATGAAAGCTATTGCTCATTGAAAAGGATTCACATTGAAATCTCAACAACAGCTAGACACCTAAGGCATAGATCTCTTTTATTATTCAAGATAACAAAATACATTCCCCTTATCTTAATCTTACGTGTTAAAAAATATACCAGTCACTCTTTCAATCAGCTTGTTTATTTGCATGTTACATTGGCTGTTCCTGTCAATTTTCTGAAAGCCATACTTGATATTCCATTAAAATGATTGAAAAAAATGAACTGACAATTCTTTAAAAGGGATCTCAAATAGACGTTATCTCTTTTTCCTTCACTTTTTTTTACTTTAAAAAATCCAATGATTTGTATCTGCCACCCCCACCCCTGTCTCTTATACACATCTAGATGTGTATAAGAGACAGCATTTACATTATTTCTTCCTTGAAAAGCTTCAAATATANTCCCTGCCCCTGAATGGACTTTTATCATAAACTGAAATGTGAGATTATCTTTTTTTTTTACACAAACCTCCTCCAATTTCAATGGCTATACAAAGGAGCATTGGAATTTTGCTCTATGTATTTCACAAAAAGACATACATGTACATTCCAGAGTTAAATGCATTTGTACATAAAATTGTGTTCATTTTTAAAACATTCTCACCTGCCAGATCGTAAATGCTATCTAAATGGTTGATGGTGTAAATACACTAAGATGTTGCTTCAAAATCAATGTTTAGTGCTAAAAAAATATGACCTAAACATGTACACTGTGCAGGAATAAAGCAGCCATGGTACACTTTATTCAATTTTAATCGATATTGTTTTCGTATTATTTGTTACTTTCACATCAATCTGAATGTAATAACAAAGGTCAGATTTTATGATTTTTCAGATAACAAAATCGCAATGTTTTTCAATGTCTTTAATGCTGAAAGGATGCCAAAATATTTTCATGGTTTTGTTCTACCTCTACGCTAATTTGGTCTGATCTACACTCCATAGATAAATCAAGATACATGTAGCTGCAACATGCATGTAGTGGTGGTGAGGGCTAACTTCTACACATCTAATATGGATCTTCACTGGTTAATGATTACTTTCTACAGGCAAGCACCAGAGTTCAAATCATCGTCATCATCACCATCATCATCTTCATCATCCTTATCACCTTCATCATCATCATTAGCACCATCATCATTATCCCCATCATCATCTTCATCATCATCATCATCATCGTCATGGTTTTCTTCTACCTCTATGCTAATACCTAGCCTGATCTACACACTATAGATAGGTCAAGATAGATGTAGCATGCATGTAGTGGCAGTGAGGGCTTGCTTCTACACATCTAAATATGGATCTTCACTGGGTTAATGATTACTTTGTACAGACAAACACCAGAGTTTAAATCATTGTCATCATCACCATCATCATCTTCATCATCCTTATCACCTTCATCATCATCATTAGCACCATCATCATCATCATCATCATCTTCATCATCATCATCATCATCATCATCAATATCATCATCATCATCATCATCATCATCATCATCATCATCATCATCATCATCATCATCATCGTCATCATCATCGTCGTCATCATCAACATCATCGTCATCATCATCAGCTTCATCATCAAGATCATCATCATCATCATCATCATCATCATCATCATCATCATCATCATCACCATCATGGTTTTTTCTACCTCTATGCTAATACCTAGCCTGATCTACACACTATAGATAGGTCAAGATAGATGTAGCATGCATGTAGCGGTGGTGAGGGCTTACTTCTACACATCTAATATGGATCTTCACTGGGTTAATGATTACTTTCTACAGGCAAGCACCAGAGTTCAAATATTGACTGAGTGTGTCAGTGGAATCCTGCATGTAGATGTGTGCCACCACCATCAAGCTTGCGAGAAAGGATTAGCTTGTTGGAGGAGATCAATACAGGCCTGATGAAAGCTGATGCAGGTGATGTTATAAATAGATAGATGCTCTATTCTCTTTCCCCCCTTCACTTTTTGGTGGACTTTTCATTTTTATTACTGCTTGTCACTTTATGACTAATGGGGGTGTTGTTCAAAATCAACTGCAAATCAACTGCAACTTTGCAAATTGTAACGCGCATTTTCATTCGCGCGTGGTGTGCGCATATAACAAGACGCGCATGAAACAATGATTTTGATTGGCGAGTACCGATCAACTGCAACTTGTGATCAATTGCAACTTTTGAACAACACTCCCTTTGACTGAATATTATTGCTATTATTATCATTTTTACTGCTTTTCACTTCATGTTTTCTCAGCAAATTAGCCTTTTAATTTCCTTTAAATAATATTATTCTGACATATAAGCTCACATGTTATCAGAAATATTCATTTGTAATGCAGCTTTATTCAAAATTGTATATTAAATCTCAATTTCTTTTAAAAGTCGATATAAACTCTGTTTTCAGTCAAAGGTCTTACAGCCAATGATTTTTTCCTCCAAATATTGATCTAGGGATATTATAAAACAATAATAATTGTAAATATAATACCAATTTTAGAGTAGCTTTATAGCTAAAGGGACATTGATGATAATCTAGCCTACTTACAGTAATATGTTCATTTCAAAATACTCATTCTAAGTGTTTATTAATTCACGCATAAATCCATATCTAGCATGACCTTTTCAATTCAATTTTTCAATTCAAAATAACATTTATTTTTTTCCTTCAACATCAAAAATAAATCAGTGCTGTACAGTGTAGCAGTTTACAATTGAAATCAAATTTAAAGGGTAATTAGAACATGCATCATTAAGGTATATAAACAAATTGAAGGAAAAGGGCGCAGATACAGAAGCAGACCTTGAAAAATTCTGAATGCCATTTTGTACATCCTTCAACAATAACTTGCTTGCTAATGAACAGTTAGTATCTTACAGCAATTAAGCAATTTTACAATGTTCCATATGACAAAGTATAACAACGGTCATGTTTAAATCTTTTTAGATAAACTAAACCTCTTCTTCCAGGCTAAAGGGGTGTTGTTCAAAAGTTGCAATTGATCGGAAGTTGCAGTTGATCGGAATATGCCAATCAAAATCATTGTTTCATGCGCATCTCGTTAAATACGCGCACCATACGCGAATAAAAATGTGCATTACAATCTGCAAAGACGCAGTTGATTTGCAGTTGATTTTAAGCAACACCCCCAAGTCTCATATGATAGGACAACAGGAATTGTTTCATTCTAAAGCTTCACTGCAATCGTCTCTCCTGGGGCTCTCAAAAGCCCGCATCCTCATCAAATCAAGACTGACGCAGATAATCTACAAACTAAGGTTGAAGGGGGCCAACCAACCGACAAATAAACACATCAATACACACACACACACACACACACTGACACACATAAGCATGGAGGTACTAACGTTGAACTCTAATGCGGAATCACAATGGAACAAGACTTGAAGGCTTCCGTAAATTGAAATGCAATTGGCATAATGTTATCACCATCATGCCAATAAATTGCATGTTTTTTTTAAAGGTCCACTTTTATGACAATATATGTCGATTTGTGGTGATCTATGCTACCCTTACCATCACCTTTGTGAGTGAGAGAGCTCCTAAATGTTTCCCATATATTTTATAATCATTTTTCTTTATATTTTAGAGATACATTTTGGGAACGCCCCTAAAAATTCTTTTCATATAGTATATGAGGTCATATACAGTACTATGCATATGAAGAGAATTGTTAGGGGGCATTTGTGGAAATCCCTTGGAGGGGAACTTATTTGATTTACAAAAGACATTAAGATGTAATTACACCTGACCTGAACATACTTTGAATCATTCCTCATTATGTCTTATGTTAATTGCGTAATGTTTACAACTGGCCATTATTAAGAGAGATGAACGTGGTGAACAATGATCAGGATGACCATGATCAGAGATCAATGATGACGACGGAATGCAATTACTGCTCAATGGAGTATCAATTGAATGTTTCCACAATTCTATCAATAGAAACAACAGGCAACAGGCTCAATGGTGGAATGATTCAAGGTATGTTCAGGTCAGGTGTAATTACATCTTAATATCCTTTGTAAATGAAATAAGTTCCCATTCAGGGGATTGCCACAAATGCCCCTAAATATTCTATTCATATGCATAGTACTGTATATGACCTCATATACAGTACTCTGCATATGAAAATAATTTTTAGGGGCGTTCCCAAATTGGCTCACTAAAATATAAAGAAAAATTGTTTTAAAATGTATGAGACACATTTGGGAGCTCACTCACTCACAAGGGTGATGGTAAGGGTAGCATAGATCATCACAAGTCAACATGCATTGTCATAAAAGTGGACCTTTAAGGATGAAAACTAGGTGTTAGTGAAATTTTATTAGGACCAATATTATTCATGATCCTAACAGGGTGCTACAAGAATTTTTTTCATCAGTTGCTCAGTCGGACAACCAAGTTTTCCAATCACTTGCTCAAACAAAAGTTTGTCTTGCCAAAAATTGATGGCCAATGCCAATTACATACAGAGGAAAACTAGTATAAAATTTTTAGTTGCCCAATCGGGCAAGTGGCAATTTCATTTACTTGTCCGTCAAGTTGATTTTGTTGCTTGGGCATGCGGGCAAGTGGGTGTGTAGCATCCTGCCTAATAATCATCCATCTTCAGATATAAATAAATTTCCTTTGTATTCTTTAAACCTCTTTGTCTATTATCTCTTTAAAAAGTTATTACAGCTTCCCCAGGAGAACAGTGCTTGCACTGAAGCTGCTATCCTAATCTAAAGAAAGATATATATTTTCCTTGTTGGTTGTGCATAACTGGAAAGGCTTGACCATCATTATTGATTGAAAGAGTGGGTAAAACAATTCGAACAAGTTCTTTTCAATTACAATATGAGGTAAATGAAGGTACTAAAGTTAACAGGAAGCATGTAGTGACTATATTTCACTTTAAAAATTCACAACTAAATACAATCATAGATGAGATGATCAGATAGCATCATCATTTTCCTGGGATACTCTTCCCAATGAACAATATTAGGTTACTGTATAAGCCAATAATTTGGCGTACAGATATTTTCGCGATTTCTGACCAGTTTGACACATTGGCGTGTTGTTATTTTCACGTTTTTGAAAGTGTTTGTACACAAATGAATGTGAATCATATAGAGTGGAAATAACCGCGAAATTAGCGAAAATAAAACCACCGCGAAAATTTCAGCTTATACAGTATAAGTCTTTCATCCTATTATTACATTCATGATTGAAAATAGACCTTTAGACAAGCAGTAGCACACAAAACACAGAGACAACACAAATCACCATCATCACCATGTTTCATCACACAACCATTTCCCCCATGTCTAGTACATGCAAGAGCACAACACAAATAAGATAAAAACTTTTTCCCCATAAGCTAAAGAATAGTAATTTTTCAGGAAATTTGTTATGCTTTTTTTTCATAAAATGTTGATGTAGGCTGATTCCTTTCTTCTTTTAATGCATCTGACACAAACTGTGATAGGTGTAACAAAGGCAGGAAGAAATTTATTGTAATGAAGAGCGCTGTAATGGCTGCCAGATAAAGCCGGATGATAGTTAGTTAAATATTCCACAGCATTCATTTTAGGAGCACTACAGAGTCTTACATTTCCAAAATTTCAATCCACAGCATTTAGTCATCTTCAACATAAAATGCATGAAAGTTGCCAAATGAAAAAAAAATACAGAAAGAGACGTCTAGACAGAAAACAATGAAAGTGAAACTTACAATCTCGGAAGTCATCTTCCTCAAAGTCTGCTCCATCATCATCTTCGCTGGTTACCGAACTCTCAACTTCCTCCTCCTTGAAAAAGAATAATAAAATAGAAGAATATAGGAAAATTTTGTAAAATGAGCTTGAAATAATATTATCCTATGCAATTAATGCAGGTGCCTTAGGTAGGATAGGTGCACATATGAAATGTCAATTGAAAAAACAAGTAAATTTGTTATTCTGAATGAACTGAATCAATTGAACATTGCACATCATTCTAAGCAGGTTTTTTTTTCAATTTGCACCTGAATCTTGATGAAGATAAAAGAAGAAAAAAGATACCATATCATCTCCAAAACTCATCTATTCTTGGAACTACATAGCTTACATTTCCATTGCTGTTAAACACCTAGAGATGAGGCAAATATAAATGTCTTTCCGCAAATACCTGGGAAAATCTTTGTTATATTTTAAAGGTAGAGCTATGTCTTCTGAACACATAAGCCAAAATATATTAACTTTTATATTTGTATCATTTACATTTTTTAAATACTGTTAATAGACAAATGAATAATTCTTCTAGATATAGTCAAACCTGTCAAAAGTGGCAATCCAAAGGTGGCAGAAAGAGTAACCACTGTGTAAAGGGGATTTCTTTAGAAAAGTAGTAGTACATACATATTCACCTAGAAGAATTGGTGGCCGCTATAGACAGAACAGACGGTTACTATAAATGGGTGACTGGTGGGAAAGACTATACCCTACAGTATCTTATATCACTTTTGCTTTTACACTTACCTCATCTGATGACGAAGCGCTCGAAGCAAGATACTCCTGAGCGTCGAAGAATTCTACAATTGATTCTGAACGGGAAAGTCTATCATCTGAGAGCTGTGGAGTGAGTGGTGTGTGCTGTGGAAAGGGGGGAAAATTAATAAAATATTTGATCACTTCAAGCATTACATGTCACATATTTGTCTTGCTAACTTATTCATATTGTGATTTGTATGTTTATTTTCTACTGTTGACATTTAACTTCTGCCATCGGTTTTTGCTTTTTAAAGCTTGTTGAAAACTGACTTAGTTTTGGAAGCTTTTCAGTTAAGGTTATACATGTATTTTGTAACTAAATGCATTATTTTAGGAACAATATCCAGAGACCATTACATCACAGCGCAGTAAAATATATCCACATAGTGACTGTGCTATATGAATTATCTCATTATTATTATCATTGTTATTATTATTATCATTATTATTATCGTTATCATCAAGTAATTAATAAATATCATATAATTTGATAAATTCTACACTTTTCTTCTTTGATTGTCTTCCTCTTCCTGTAAGTGTCAAATGTAGGCTTGCAGGTATAACCTCTTGTCAGCCTCATCAAAATGTTGATATGTTCGTAGGCCAGCAGCACAACAAAATTGGAGAAATAAGAATAACATATTGATTCAACTGCCCTTCTGCCAGTCTGTATAAGTAAGCACCATGAGCTAAAAATTGGATGCAATCAATAGGCAAAGCATTCATCTATGGAACAGAACAACAATACAAACGAATACATACATGTATACGAATTGGCAATAATTTCTCTGATTATCATAAGCTATTTGTTGTTCTCAAAGACAAAAAAAATGTCTACAGATGTCTGCAGGTACAAAAGATTATTAAAAGCACCGCTGAGATACAATTCATTTCCTTGTCATTTTGCTTATGATAAATATTCTGCTAGTTTCAAAAGCTCAAGCTCTCTTTTCCTTCATTAAATTCATAATGGTTGAGAGGTTGGCAAGATTTATCTCACCTGTGCATGTAGTGGTAGTGTCATGTCAAGATCAGGTTTAGCTGCAATTGGTGTGAAGTTAATGGAAGCCTCTTCATAGATCCTGGAAAGACGTTCACGCATGTCTTCATTCTGCACTTTAAGCTGTAATGGATGAAGGAGATAGTATGAAATATAATGTAATAATAATAATAATATACTATACTTATAAAGCGCATATCACATACAATGTCTCTATGCGCTGATTAAAGAGAAAAAGCAAAGAGAGAAACAATAGTTGTTAAGTACATGTGCTCAGCAAAGAAATTAAAATTGAACTCAGCATTTGAAGGCTTTTTTAAATAAAAATGTTTTTAGACGTGCCTTAAAATTGTCAGTGGTGTCTGAATTCTTGATATCATCTGGTAATTGATTCCAAAGTTCTGCTGCGGCTGCTTGGAAGGATCTAGATCCATAGAATTTTGTGTTGATATGTGGAGGAACAAGAAGTGATTTTTGAGAAGATCTGAGGGTCCTGGTTGGTGTATAAGTAGTAAGTAATTCAGTAAGATACACAGGCGCTAATTCCCTTACACAGAGGAACGTTATAAGAAGAATTTTGAACTCAATGCGAGCGTGTATAGGCAACCAGTGTAACTCTTGCAGTAGGTGTGTAATAGACTCATTTGAATGGGCTTTCATAACAAGACGAGCAGCAGAATTTTGGATTCTTTGGATTCGATTAAGTTGAGTGGAAGGCAGATTATACAAAAGAGAATTACAATTATCAATATGGCACATTACAAGACTGTGTACAAGTCTTTCAGTCATCTTTCTATCTAAGTGTTTTCTGATCTGACCAATTTTATACAAAGAGAAAGAGGCAGCTCGACAAATCTTGCTAACTTGATCAACCATCAGTAAGTTTTTGTCAAAGATGACACCAAGGTTTCGTACACTATCTAATGGGGATAGTATATGACCGTCAAGTGATACGACTGGATGTTCAGTTTTACGGAATCGTGATGTTACATGGATTACCTGTGTTTTACTTTCATTCAAACATAGGAAGTTCTTATTTGACCAAGATTTTACATACTATTTTACATACATAATACTAGGATGTCTTGGTATTTATTCCTGACAAAGAGTGGTACATTTAGATGAAAAAAAAGAACATATGGAATTTGCAAAATATTTCTTATATCATAAATTGATATTTGATGTCATACAAACACAAATGGCCCTTGACACTTGGTTCAATAAATGTCACTCAAAGTTACATGACACAAAAGAGAAGCCATAGATATGCACAAATATCATATTTCTGCCACATGCACAAATAAGTCACAAAATCTTTAAGTGCTTTAAATCTAAATCATTTTGCAAAGAGCATCTATAAACCCTACATCTCCCTTATTCAACATGGCATTTTTAATCTTGAATATCAGTTACTTGTGTCTTCCTACTACACCTTTTTCAGTGCTATTACATATTTGTACATCATCCTTTAATCAATGATTGGTGATATATGTTGTTTTTATTCCTGATTAAATATCTTTCAAAGAAAATGAATTCATAAAATTGAGTAATATCTATTTTTGATGACAATTGTAATGAGTAGGAGGCTTCACGGTACAATGAGTCATCTCTCTTGGAAATGTGAGTGGTTCTGAAGAGGACCTTTTCACTCTTGATGTTTCGATGAGTACCGTATGTTTTCTTCATCTTCAGGAGAAAAAAGTCTTAATTAAATTTTCTGTGCTGTACTTTTCATAAATCCGATCTTCTGCTCAATTTTGTTTCAGGTTTATCATCAAAGGCTTATTTTGTAATCTTAATCTACCTTGTGCATTGCGTCTTGAATCATAGCCATCTGTCTGGACTGCCCAAGGGTAGATCCCAGCGTAGAACCCAACAAGTGGGACTGCATCTGGCTGTCTGCAATCTGCTTGCACTTATCAGACTGAACAGTCAACCAATGGAGGGCGCTCTTCAGGTTTCTGTGAACTGTACATCAAATAGAAGACAAAAGTTAGTTGTCATTGCAATTATGTGTACACAGTTTCCACCTAAAATAAGGTTATATGTTTTATGTCTCTGATTTGCATGGATTGGAAAAATCAGATATTTTGTAAGTTATAATGTGCAACACTGATGTGAAAAAGATTCAATTCCTGAACAATGTACATATGTTTAGGATCATGTTTGTAAAGCTGAAACATGAGGGGCATTGTAAATACTGTATGAGCACAAATATGTAGTTACATCCGCTGACTTTGAGAAGATGAGAAGACACAAGCTTCTAAAGGGACATATTGAAGCATTACATAAGTTTTCAGAACAAAGTCTTCATTCAAATTATCATGGCAACAAAGGTTCGAGGTGATTTTTTTTCCTTGAAAACATCAATGTCCTGAACCTGTAATCTTGTTCTTAAAATCAAATAACATTAAGTTCCCCTGCATATTCATATTGAAGTGGATCCTTTATGAATTACTAAGATGTCATACTTCTGAGGCGATTTTTAAAGGCTAATTGCACAGAGAATCATTTCTAATTAATGGGGAACATATCTAAAGGGGACGAAAGGAAGTCTTTCTTTAGAGCCCTGTTTGTTTAAGTCAATGTGGGAAAATTACCTTGGCTTGCTGTTTCTAAGAAGTCATCCCTGTTCTTCTGGTCTACTTCTCTTGTATTCGAGATGACTGAGGAGTAAGATCTGATGCTTGCTGCATCATCATCAACAACTAACCCTGTGCCTGGAATGATAGCTGATGGATGACTGTTGGGTCTCTGTCAGATGAGAAAAATATGGATTAAAAATGTGATCAGATGGCTGTTGGGCCTGAGTAAGACGAGAACGAATTCTTTGAGATGACTGATGTGTACGACCTGGTGTTGTGTCATTGTTAATCATTGAATCTGTGTCTGGTATCACAGTCAACAGATGACTGTTGGGTCTGTGTCAGATGAGGAAAAGATTGGATAAAAGTGCAATCAGATGGGTGTTGACCACAGTCAGGCAAGGAGTGTAGATGAGAGGTGTATGATTTGATACTCGCTGTATCATCATCAACCAGTAACCCTGTGCCTAGTATAACAGCCAACAGTTGGCTGTTGGTCCTCAGCCAGGCACAGAGGTGCATTTGAGACAAGTATGATCTGATACCCACTGTATCATAATCAACCACTAGCCCTGTGCCTGGTATCACAGCTGATATATGACTGTTACATCTCTGTATCTCTGTAAGATAAGGGAAAAATTAATAAATATAATCATATGGCTGTAACTGTAAAATTAAAAAGAGGGTATCTAAGATGAGTTTAATCAGATCCTTGCTGAACCATCAAAAGCTTGCATATCGTCAAGAACCTTTGTGTTAGAGTATGCATAAAATTTGCATTGACTAAAAAACAAGCCTATTGCATTCTATTGGGGGGAAGGGGGGGAATTACATCGCATGACATGACTCACCAAAGTGTTTAGAAAGTGAATCATGGGTCGAGTTTTTATTAAGTTGCTCGTACATCTACGCAAGACTGTACAAACAACTAGTGACCTTTTCTCAAGTGTGATTCAGCGTCAGGGGTTATCATTGAGTGCAGGAAAGAAGGGTCACCAGTTGTTTGTAGAATCGTGCTTATATCTACGAAGAGCCTTACAAAACACAATCCATGATTACTTGTGAATGATATCATGGACTTGAAGATTAATAGCAGTCTTCCTCCTAATCTTCTTCTGTGGTTTAAAACCCATTTCTTTAATTCTTCAGTTTCTTTAGATTTCTTTAGATTTCCTTGAGTCCAGAGAAAGGATCATTATATGTGGAATGTAATCTTTGTGAATGATTTACTCATTGGATATCATGGATCTAATGATCAATAGCAGTTTTTCTCCTCACCTTCTTCCTTGGTTTTGTAATTTATATAAATTCTTCAGAATCGTTATATTTCTTTAGACTTTAGACTTTAGATAATGGATATATGTATAATATTATGAGTAGAATATGAATATGTGAATGAATATGTGACTGACTTACAGATTTGATATCATGGACCTGAGGGTCACTTGGAGTCTTCCTTCTCATCTTCTTGAGTGATTTACGACCTTTAGATTTCTTGTGTCCAGATACAGGATCATCCACCTAGAATTATCACAAGAGAAAAACATTAAATTCATAATGTGATATGTAAATACAAAAGAATAGCCATGCTATACAACATTTACCACAAGCCAATACTGCGGTCTCCCTCTATACTCTCAATATTTCACCTGCATCCAAACACTTCTTTACAGAAAGCAAAATATAATCAAGATCATATCATATGATATCATCAATCAAACCAGTACAGATGTTTGTAGAGTTCAGCATGACTCTACAAACAATTGGCTACCCATCTCAGGTATTCTTTCAGCAATATGGGCATTATCACCGACTACACAAATAGGTCACCAGACGTGCATAGAGTCATGCGAAACCATACAAACAGCTTTAAGAAAGACTACCAAGGACTCTGGGAGCACCTGCACTGATAAAGTCGCAATTGTGATGGAAAACCCTAACACTAACCCTAGCCCTATTAAAGCCTGCACAATCTAGTATCAACATTATCATTGTTTATTTCATATTTCAGTCATCACTCTACATCATGATGACACCCCGTTCTTCCAATTCTCCTAGATAGACAAAAGATCATTCCTTCCCTGTAGATCAACATACAGGTGCATGTATGCAAATGACACCTGTTATATAACCACTTGCAGAAATATAAGGAAGAAAATTTCTTCATCTGCAAGAACTGTTGATTGGGGTATTATTTTGTCGATTTTCTCTGGCTTCATATCAAATGACCAAGGGGCCAAAAGTAAATATTTCAGAGAAAAAAGATAAGAGAGAGAGAAGGGGATAGAGAAGATTAATAAGAAAATATAGCTTCAACTCACCTCAACATTGCCTCCATCGGCATACGAAGGTAGCTCTATATTCAAGAGTTCTTGGAGGATGTTGGAGAGACTCACAATACTCTCTTCTGCTTCACTTAATTCTGTCATACAAACATCGGAACAGATGTGAAATTCTCTTTTTTCGAGAAAAAGAAGTGCAAAATATGTACACTGAAAAAAGATCTGGATTTGCAAACATTGTATTCCGACCAAGAGACACTTTAGATACACTAATAAGTTGATCAAAATATTCAAATACATTTGTTTCAATTGCCGTCTAATGAAATTACAAGCTTTCCAATGTAACAAAGACGTGGGGACTCGATATTACTTATCATGTATGACATGACTTTCTGATATATATTACACACTTTCTTGAATTATTTGGAACTTATTGCTTATTCTAACTTTTAGGCCTTTTGAGCAATCTTTGCTCAACTTCATGAACATTTAATTTCTTATCACCACCAGAAGCAAAGTGTATTTCTCACATATCACTTAAAAACTTGATTTACAAACCAACGTACCTTTATAGCATTTATCAAGATCCAGGCTGTCGCTCTTATAACCGAAGGAGGTCCCCATCCTAGCTTTGGAATACTGCTTCCTCAAACTCTGCCTGCGTCTTTCCATGGTGATGGCTTTGAGGGTGAGCTCACTGGTCGGCGTGGATGTGGGTGGGGCCTCTGGGCTGAGGGGTTTCACCAGGGTGGGGGAGTGAAGACTCTGTTGTTTTTTGTAAAGCTGATGGTGTTGTAGATGTTTCCTCCAGTCACAGAACTCATCAAAAGAACTTGCCTGATGATAGAAAAAGATCAATAGATAATTAGATCAATTACTTCACTGGTCGGCATGGATGTGGGTGGGGCCTCGGGGCTTAGAGGTTTCACAAGGGGGGGTGGAGGCTCTGTTGTTTCTTGTATAGCTGATGGTGCTGTAGGTGTTTCCTCCAATCACAAAACCCATCAAAAGAACTCGCCTGATGATAAGATAATGATCAGTAGATAATAGATAAATAGATAATGTGAGCTGGCTTGTCGGTGCAGATGAGGGTGGGTGAGGGTGGGGTCTCGGGGCTTAGAGGTTTCACCAGGGTGGGGGAGTGGAGGCTTTGTTGTTTCTTGTACAGCTGATAGTGCTGTAAGTGTTTCCTCCAGTCACAGAACTCATCAAAACAACTCGCCTAATAGATAAAGATTGATAGATAAATAGGTATACCGTAGTAACTTCACTGGTTGGAGTAGATGAGGGTGGGGCCTCTGGGCTGAGGGGTTTCACCAGGGTGGGGGAGTGAATACTCCTGTTGTTATTTGTAAAGCTGGTGGTGTTGTAGATGTTTCCTCCAATCACAAAACTCATCAAAAGAACTTTCCTGCAGGATAGTGATTGACAAATAGATAATGTGAGTTGGCTAGTCGGTGAAGATGAGGGTGAATGAGGGTGAGGCCTCGGGGCTTAGAGGTTAGACCAGGGTGGGGAAGTGTAGGCTCTGTTGTTTCTTGTAAAGCTGGTGGTGCTTAAAGTGTTTCCTCCAGTCACAGAACTCTTCAAAAGAACTAGCCTAAAAGATAAAAATTGATAGATAAATAGGTAGTCAGAGTGACTTTACTGGTCAGTATGAATGAGGGTGGGTTCTGACAGCTTTGAGGGTTCACCAGGGTGGGGGAGTGAAGACTCTGTTGGTTCTTGTAAAGCTGGTGGTGCTGTAGGTGTTTCCTCCAATCACAGAAGTCATCAAAAAAACTCGCCTGGGAAAAACATAGATAGATAGATAGCATGAATTCACTTGTGGGCGAGGATGAAGCAAATGAACTCACCTTGAAAGAGCCATCATTAGCAGATAGATACAGTTAGACAGATAGATAGATAGATAGATAAATGGATACATGGATAGATAGATAGATAGATAGATATATAGAAAGATAGATAGATAGATGATAGATAAACATTAATTAATTAGATAATTTATACAGCGCAGTCACTATATGGATATACTCTACTGCGCTGTGATGTTAGGGTCTGTAGATATTGTTACAAAAATAATGCATATAGGTACAAGATATCATTGAAAAGCTTCAAGAAATAAATGAGTTAGATAGACAGACATACAGATAAAAGATAGATAGATAGATAGATAGCTCGATAATTAACATTTTGATTGATAATGAATACTAAACATTTACTACGTATCTGGTGAAAAGTGATCAAATTTCTTACAAATTATATAGAACAACATTTGTAAGGGAAAAAGGGAAAAAAGTAATCAATGAGAATCACCTGAACCCAAAAGAAGCTACACATATCCATGAAATAGGAAAACAAGATATTTAGCAATGTAATTTGTGACTGCTTGTGACAGAGAGATTCTTCGAAAACAAGATACTTGGAGGAAGGATGCTATTTCCCCAAAATAAAGAATATATTTCCTGCCAATTCGTGTAAACAAAATTTTCAGACTGGAGGTAAAGGGTCAACGATGAATTGTTTCCTCTCGAAATTAAGAAAAATGTGCAGTCCATATGTTGCAATATTTACATTTTTTCTTCAATCAGAGGTCAGTATTTGTTTTAAGGGTGAAATGTTTTGTTTTATAAATTGTCAAAATCAACTATTGTACGCATTTATCAGGAAAAACGCCAGAATTCCTGGAGATCATTTGTTTTCTAAAGATTTGTGCAATCAAAGTAAATGACCTGGTATATGTATAAAGTTTAAAACATTGACACCTTTATTAATCAATAGTCTCTTTGGGTATTTGTAATTATGAAGCCTTTATCTACTACATTCAATTCTTTTATTTTCTTGGGGGATACACACACTTTCAAGTGAGGTAGAATATCTTGCATACAACTACAGAATAGACATAATAAAGATGTAATGAATTTCAAAAGATTTGGATAACGCAATATAACCCCAATTATTAGGTATTTGCCAACCGACTGGCCCTATGAGAACAGCCGAGCCTGAAGCATTTTTTCATTCTTCTTTTTTTTTCATTCACACAAAAAAATCAAAGAAAATTCAGAGAGAGGCATGAAATATTCAATGCTATTTCAAAGTTTTGAGGGCTACTCTTGGACTTGCAAGTATTATAATCCTTGTGGAATGTGTTCATTCTTTTTTAATTACTTTTATTTCTTATTTGTTCATTTGCCACATATGGGGTGGAACACCCTCCTCACCCATAAGACTGTTCTTCTGAGGGGTCCAAACAAGTTAAAAATACATACAAAATATACAACAAAAATACAATATATAACTAAAAATTAGTATATTCTTTCAGGAATTTCTTATTATTCTAAATGACAATCTTTGGAAAACATCTAATTAATCAATTTTCCCTATTTTGGGGGGAGGGGGTGGGGGAGTCTCTAGAAGTAAGCATACCTTAAGGTGGTAGACAAAGTCTTCTGTATCGATATCAATCCTCCTGGAATTCTTGTGTTCTTCTCTCTCAGTTGCAATAACAGCTGATGCAATGTCAACTGTTCCATGGATCTTGCCTTTCTGAAGCTAATAAACACAAACAAAAATAATAAAAAGGTGTTATTTAAGATTTGAAAATTTTAAATCTTGCATCTGAGATTTAAGATATGGATTAAGATTGAGACTGAGATTGGGATGAGAGATGGAGATTGGGGATTAGGGATTGGGGATTGGAGATTTGGGAATTGGGATCTGTAATCTTGAATCTGAGATCTGAGATTGAAACTGAAATTGAAATTGAAATTGAGATTGAAATTGAGATTGAGATTGGATTGAAATTCAAATTCAAATTCAAATTTAGTATTTTTCAATATCAATTCTTTTGGAATAGCTGTGCACTTCTCTCTCTCGCTAGCAAACACATTCATATGTCCGAGGACCTATGGATCTTTCCTTTATGAAGCTAAAGTTTAACCAAAATTATGACAATATTGTTTTGAAATTTCATAGTAAGATGTACAAGTACATGAGGGACAAAACAAGTGAAAAGAGCAATATTATTACCCTGGCTTTAGCAGAGCAGCTATTCAAGAACCTTCCAACCTGAAACCAAATGCAAACTTAATCACTGAATGTTTTTAAACATTTTTGTTCACAAATTGTCTTACCTCATTAGGGCTCTTTCCATAGGTCAGCATGGCTTTCTCCAGTACAAAGTATCTCTGAAAAATGCAGAAAGAGAAATAGTTTGGCATATACATGTAATGTTTGTTACGAAAAAAATTACTCCTGATAAACCTAAATCCATATTGCTTGCAATTTCTTTCACTTCTTTTCTTTCTTTTTTTGCCATGTACAATTGAGAAAGGGATGCATGCAATACCCTTTGGAAATAATTGTCCAACTCCCCCCCCCCCTAAAAAAATCCCACATCTATTATCTCCTAGATTTAATGAACGCATAACCATTCTGCCTGTGCATATCACAGACCCAAATTTAAAAAAAGAATTACATACCAAAGCCACGGACCCCCTAAATACAGGAGATTGTTCTACAAATTTCTGCCATGGATGACATTATAAAGATATGTAGTCTTCTCTTTTATAAGATTATTTTATAGTGTACAACAATAGGTTTAACAAGTTCTTAGAGCTGGAATATAACCAACACAGACACATAAAGTGCAATAGGGACCCCATCCCGCCCCCAACAAAAATTATGATGAAAATAAATAAATAATAATCTTCATTTATATTATTTTAGAGGAGCTAAATATTTCTCCCTGCAAATGCTATTTACTCACAATTCCAGCATCAAAATTAACTATTTGAACAGTACCTTTAAATAAACCTCTCTTGCCAAGCACCAACTAAACAAAGGTTGGTATTTGTTTTCTGTCAGGTAAGCCTATAAAAGCTAGCTCGCTGGTTAGACAAAATGCCATGCAATCAATGCACATGTGAATGTAATTCAGTAGGATTTCATTTAATGCCAGTGGGCTTGATCGAATCATGAAGTCCACCATGATTCAATAAGCATGTACCGGGCACTTTAATCTGACTCTATCATCATCTATAAAGAGCCCATTCACACAAGGTATAAATCAGCTGGCAGAAATAGATGAGAGGTGAACCTAGAATATTCCTTAGGTTCAAAATGAGAATGTGAATAGGTAAGTAGCTGAACCAAATATGTTTCTTTCCTTGGAAATACAAATTATCATAAAATAGCCAGGTAAACACTGGATTTGCATAATAATGCATCTCATGTACATATCATGATATCCCACAATGTTGGCAGCCCTGCGAAAGTAAACCAATAATCTATCTCAACAAAAATTGTCTAGCTAGTCAACACAGGACTTATTGCTCTATTGAAAGAA
Organism: Temnopleurus reevesii; assembly: GCA_036244855.1. NCBI lineage: Eukaryota > Metazoa > Echinodermata > Echinoidea > Temnopleuroida > Temnopleuridae > Temnopleurus > Temnopleurus reevesii. The sequence goes on from BQKZ01003612.1 coordinate 68,457, forward strand.
TTTACATCTCAGTAAATAATACCATAAATGTACATGCACTCTTTTTCTATAAAAAAAAAAACCTATAGTTTCCTGGGCACACAGACTATCCATTATCCAATACATATAAAGGAGACACATTATTATGTAGTACAATTATGGTGGATGTGAAAAATTTATGAGCCATTAATTGGGGATAGCCCGTAGCACCTGTGTCATTAAGTTATTAACACTGCTATTCCCACAGATCCCAGAGCTTCTCGAAATTAATTAGAAGCCAATTCACAGAACAAAATCATTATTTGTAAACCTGAGGAGTCAAATTTACCATTCTCATTTCGTTTATTAGGAATTTTTGCGATTGTTCAGAACCCACTTTCATCACAATTTCAGTGCACTATATAAAATCATGTTCAAGCTCTGCCCAACTGAGTTTGTATAAATTACGTTGGGGAGATTCTTTACACAAACTCTACAAAGTAAAGCGTGTTCAAACGCTAAAACATTTATACTATAACTGTATTACTACATATATAAAAAAAAACCTATACTACGTATATCTACAAAATACGCCCTTAAAATAAATTATTCAGGTCGTTCAAAAATCATGCATGAACAGTCAGCCGGTTGTACCACAAGTCTATCATTTCTTAATAAAGCTTAAGGGCGTCTGAACACTTATTTTACTCCTAGTGTAAATGGGTGAGAGAGATAGCCTCACACCAATGATCAATTAATATCAAGGCACTGAAAACAGCTCCCTTGCCTGTCAATAACAGTTTCACACTTGTCTACAATATAGAGGCCAACGCTTGTATCGTCTACTACGAAAAAACCTGCTTCCAGTGGCAATCTTAATCATTTGAGTGCTTGAAAACTACACTAGCCAGTACAAATGTTAAAGCCGACAGCTATGCATGTGCTCTAGACTTTACGGGCAACAACATTCAAGGTTTTTAAATGCATGTGCATGTAGACCTGTGTAAAGACTTTGCAATGTCTGTTACTGAAGACTAAAGGCGAATATCTATATTTGTGGAAGAGAATTGATCTTATCCACAATCGAATTTGTAGATTACTACAAACAAACCTGATTTCAGTGGCAATTTTAATCATTTGAGTGCTTGAAAACTCTACTAGCCAGTCTGCATGTTAAAGCTAACAGCCATGCATGTCTTTACGAGTAACAACATTCAAGGTTTTTGAAATGCATGTACATGCAATTGTCAAGATAAATGTAATGTCTGTTCTTGTAGACTAAAGGTGTACACGTATTTTGTGGATGAGAATTGATCATCTATATAACATCACAGATTGCACATGTCACTGTTTGCAGTATAAATACTGTAAGCTGAGCAATTAACGTAAATTTATGTAAAGCAATACAATTTCCAGAAATGCCCCTCCCCCACCCCCACCCCCACCCTAAATGACTATAATTCAAATTTTTCATAATAACAATATGCGTTTTTATATAGCACTTTACCAGCTCCTGATGAAAACTGACCAAAGCGCTTCACACTATTAAGAGCATGTGCAACAACCCAAAACTCTGACAAATACCGTTTCCAAAAATTCCTTCAATAAAAATCTGTTCCCCTGAATAATCTATAAAAAGTTTTGCCCGAATGCATGAAAGGAATGTCAGATATTTTCACTTTTACAAAATAATGCACTTTCTATGCAGGGGGACCATGAGACTATTCATGGAGTTTGTCGAAAGTTCTTATTTTGCTGGCAACACAACATGCCTTTTAAGATCAAATATGCCATTTGAGACGCTCGATTCTCTTGATTAAAGTAAGATTTATTTAATAATTCCTAGAATATTATCTCAACTGTCTCTGGTTGTGACACTGGGCCAAAGAAAAGAACACTGTTTGGTTGTGCTCCATGGGCCTGTAACATAAAGAGGTTTCAGTTTATAATCATACCTCTTTGTCACACAATTTGCCATAGACTTACGTTTAATATTTATTATAGGTTTAATTGCATCTTTTATGTTACAGCCCCTATAACTGATATACAAATGGCCAACCCAAGCTCCTATTTTCATTTTTTGTTCTTTCTATTTTCCTTACTTTCCATTTACAAAGAAAATCACAGCAAGTATGCTAAACTTACTCTATGCCAACCCTTCAAGGGTCTCTTTCTCCTCTTGAGCGGATAGCCCTCAATCTAGCCTGGTTCCTAGACCAGGCCCGGGTCTAATTAGACCTATCTATGCCTGAATATGAAGTGACTCTACTCGCTCTATGCCAACCCTTCAAGGGTCTCTTCCTCCTCTTCAGCAGATAGCCTTCAATCTTGCCTGGTTCTTGGACCAGGTCCTGGTCTAATTGGACCTTATCTATGTCTAAATATGAAGTGGCCCTACTCACTTTATGTCAATCCTTCAATGGTCTCTTCCTCCTCTTGAGCAGAAAGCCTTCAATCTTGACTGGTTCCTGAACTAGATCCAAGTCTAATGGTGTAATTGGTCCTATCTATGCTTCAATATGAAGCGGCTCTACTTACTCTATGCCAACCCTTCAAGGGTCTCTTCCTCCTCTTGAGCAGATAGCCTTCAATCTTGCCTGGTTCCTGGACCAGGTCCTGTCCTGTCTCCACTCTGATAGGCTCCAGCTTCATGGTCTTGCCGCCGTCCAAGTCTGCAATACCACCCTCTACTGTATCCATGTTATTAGACGATGCAGGGTCCTCCTGGAATAGAAAGGGAAAATATGGATGAATTTCATCATTTTTAATGGAATAAATACAGTGCCAGTCAGAATTCTTTGGTTGCCTGTTATCCCAATACAAGCTCAGAAAAATAGGTATGGTTCAGTTATCCAACAGTGATCCCATTGTCTTGAACAGGTCTGCAAACATTCTGAATTTCATTCTTTTAAACAGAGAAAAAAAATAAGATGCCATTCGGGTGCAGAGTATAATTGATGGTTCAGCTTTCTTATTATTCAAGGACTTCTTTTCATTTTTCTATTCCCGTGTCAACTGATAAAGAAAGGAAACAAAAGTTTACACTTTTGCATATACGGTAAATCAATAATTACACACTGTATGGGACTGCAAAACTAATAAATCCAATAAAATACTTTGCAATTGCAATAAAAGTGTCAATTGCAAAGTATAAGACCATATTATTACAGAGCCATATAAAACTATTATTGTCAAGACAACTATCCCAGTATCACTTCCTTGTATTGTATCATCTGTCATTTCTTAGGTTTTGAAAGATACGCTGAGTATTAACATTAAACTGATAATCAAGATGGGTTACATCAAAATCTTCTACTGTATTGTCTGTCATTCAATTTCACCGATGAAAACAATGTGGTGGGCATGAGGAGTCTAAGCTAGGCACATTGAAGGCATGCATGGCAATTTACACTACAGGAACATTCTGATGTGATGAAATACTAATAAATTAAAGTGAAGATCGAAATCATTGTCCTTCACAGCATGCACTCACAAGACTAGATATTGGTATTACATGTAACTACAAGTACAAACTATTATACAGGATAACACAGTAGATGGAAGTAAGGAAGAGTACAATCAAAATGATTCATACAGGTAGAGAATGCATATTCAAAATATTAATTTTGTTTTAAAACCTGTGTGAAAAAAAAACTTCTTTAAGAGCATAAAACTAGTATTTTTTCTCTCATCAATTGTTCTGTAAAAGTATGTCTGACTCATTTTCCAAAATACAAGACGTTGTTTAGCATGTATTAAGTTTATCCTAAGCTGAGATCAATAATATCAAGAGCTCTTTCATGGTATTTCTTTATCATGATGAAGGATTCCCCCTTTCCTGTTTATAATACAGTTTTCTCTATTTCTTGTTGACTTTGATCAGAACACATAATATCCAGTTGAAGGTTCTTATAAGCAAACACAAAGAAAAATCGTGATCAAATAATACAAGAATAATAATTGAATGTAAGAAGAAAGAAATACAAAATTTAGCACAGTATTAAATAGGCATATTTAAACACAATGCCAATTACCCTTCACTGAGAGCAGAAGGAAGAAAGGAATTGGGCAAATAGACAGGTCCAGATTTAGGAAAATGTGCCTAGAAAAAGTGTAAGAGGCAAATTGTGTTAATGCAGAGTTAAGAACTGTTTTAACCTAATTCGAGGGTGCTGAATCCAGAAATGTTGTTTGCCAAGGCTGAATTTGCCGGCAAATTCCTCAAATTGGCAATTCAA
>BQKZ01003613.1:17928-31986 GCA_036244855.1 Temnopleurus reevesii
GGGGGCGCAAATTTGTTCTAGTCTTAGGGGCGCAAAAATTGATCTCCGAAGGGGGGGGGGGGCGCAAACTTGTCCAAATATTAGGGGCGCAAAATTGATTCAAGGGGCGCAAAACCGGCAACAATATTAAGTAGGCCACATAGTTCATTTTAAGGGGGCGCAACATTAATCTTCAAGGGGGCGCAAATTTGTTCTAGTCTTAGGGGCGCAAAAATTGATCTCCGAAGGGGGGGGGGGGGCACAAATTAACTTGTCCAAATATTAGGGGTGCAGAATTGATTCAAGGGGGCGCAAAACCGGCAACAATATTAAGTAGGCCAGATAGTTCATTTTAAGGGGGTGCAACATTTATCTTCATGGGGGCGCAAATTTGTTCTAGTCTTAGGGGCGCAAAAATTGATCTCCGAAGGGGGAGACGCAAACTTGTCCAAATAATAGCGGCGCAAAATTGATTCCAGGGGGCGCAAAACCGGAAACAATATTAAGTAGGCCACATTCTTTTTAAGGGGAGGGCGAAAAATTAATCTTCAAGGGGGCACAAATTTGTTCTATAGTGTTAGGGACGCAAAACTAATATCACAATAGCTGTGAAGGGCCGTGTGAAGGGCCGTTTTGCGTTTTTCGTCTTTTAGCAATAGTGTTTTCTTCCCCGTCACGCTTGGCCATCGCATGGTGACCCTGAGGGGATTATATTCAGTGCTACTTACAACGTAATCTAGGGGATACGGTTGTGTATTTTTGATAATATGTCATACTCCATTCTAAAACAAACCGCACCAAAGTCATACAGCCTCCGCACAGATAGGTGTTCTGGGCAGTTATTACGTGCTATTTACAGTGTAACTAGACATATCACAAGCCAAAATGTGAAATAGGCCTGACTACAAGCATGCCAAAGAATATCTTTGAATTTAAGAACCAATTAAAAAATAAACAATTCCATTTTGAAGGCATTATAATGCATGAAACGTGGCAAACTTATATCCCTTCATGAAAAAAATAAAAATGCCCCAAGGAAACGTTTCCCTTCTACCAAACAAGTTCAGATAAAAAAAAGGAAAATTCTTCTGCATATTTGTATTTCCACGCTCAACGCCACCTTTCCCCTTCCTCTTAAAAATACTGCTCCAGCAGATCGAGAGAAAAACTTTACCACCAGCTGTCGGGAAATCGCGTTTAAAGGAATCTAGATTTGAAAAATCTTCCCTGGGTAACGCTTCCGGACCCCGAAGTGGTTTCGTTCGATGCGAAGCCAGTTTATGATTCGCCCCCCCCCCTCCCTCACCTTTAAAAATTGCACTTGTAGGAAAGCAGGAGAGGTTTGCTCCCAGCTGCCTAAATCTCATTAAAAGAAATCTAGATTTTAAAAAATTTCCTGGTGTAACATCGCCGGACCCCTTTGGGCTTTCGCAGGTTCTGTTCTCCCCAGTTTTGGGCTTCACCCTCAAGGTCCACGCCCCCACTTCCTTATAAAACTGCCGGACAGCAGGATCGAGAGCACAATGATATGTGTATAAATATATTTTTTGAGACATACGTAACTTGAGATTAAGGATGAGTAATATGAATCTGTTCATTCTTCTTAAAAAAAACATCCCGCAATATTTGGCAAATTTCACCAATTCAACATTAGTAAAGCATTTTAGGAGAATATGAAAACAAAATGTTTTGGGATTAATGGTTTATACAGCATTGTAAAATTCTATGCGTTCGATTGGGAGGGGGCGGCATTTTTCAAAATCTTCTCGGGGGCACCAAATTTGTGCTCAGCCCCCCGGGTATGAAAATCCTGGGTGCGCGCATGATGATGATGATGATAATGGTAGTAATGGTGGTGGTGCTGAGGGTGGTGATAATGATGATGATAATGATGATGATAATGGTAATAATAATGAGGATGGTCGTAACTGTGATAAGTATAGTGGATATTATTGATAATGATGATGGTGGTGATAGTGGTGGTGGTGGTAATGGTGGTGATGATTGTCGTGTTGTTAGTGTTGTTGTTGTTGTTGATGATGATGATGATTATGATGATGATGATGGTATTGGTGGTGATGATGTTGGTGATCAGGATTGTGCTTTGGGTACACACTACAACTACAACAGGGTACAACTTTGCATCCCTAGGGGTACAATCCCATGTAACACCAGGTGAACCCTATGGGGTACAAGTTTGAACCCTAAATGTGGGGTGCAATTTTGTACCCCAACCAAGGGTACAATTATGTACCCTATTGGAACACATTTGTACCCCAGGGATGCAAAATTGTACCATTAGGGTACAAAATGAGATCTTTAAACAAACCCATATCATCTAAAAGTAGACCCTAATGGTACACTTTTCTACCTTGGGGGTGCAATATTGTACCCTTAGGGTGCAAAAAAGGAAAAGAAATGATGTAGTTTAGAGGCGTGTATCATTCAATTCTGAATATTTACGTCAGAAGAGAGAAAGAGGGTCGCCATCTTAACGTCTCCACCCGAAAGACGGTACGCGACCTGGTTTCGAACCCACAGGCAGGAACGAACCCAAATCTATATGACTGTCCCGAACAGCTTGATTTCAGGCGCACGCCACGGCGCCTCAGTCAATATCGACCCTCGATATCGACCCTCGATACCGACCCTCTTTGTGCTCCCTGATTGGACCTCCACTGTCGCCGCGCTCGCTCGCTATTGGTTAAGACGTGTTCCTTTTCTAGTCTGCTATTTATAAACTTTATTCAAAACATCGATGTATTAATGTTTTTTTTTTCTTCCGAATCTTGTAAGGATCAACGGAATAAAAAGCATAGTAATAAATTAAATATATTACATATGAAATAGAGTACCTAAAGGTAAGATAAGAACAAAATCAGCATTCATTTCCGATCACGTATAGAGAGTGGGGTCTGCATTCTGCACTAGTTTCAAATCGGGAGGGTACAACGTTGTACCCTTCGTACCAGCTTTCCTCACATGGGATTAATTTTGAACCTCATAGGGTATAATGAAGATGCCGGCGGGATGCCGGGGTTCAAATTAGTGACTTTGCGTGATTTTGGACCCTAACTGTACCCTAATTTCCTAGTGTGTAGTGTTGAAGAAGATGATGATAGTGGTGGTGGTGGTGATGATGGTGATGATTGTGGTGTTGGTAGTGCTGTTATTGATGATGATATGAGGTGACGGTGATAGCGGTGATGGCAGGAGTTGTGACGAGAGTGATGAAGGTGATTTATAATCATGATAATCTACACCAGATACAAAGTCACTAGGGACCTTTAGCATGTACAAGACGGTAGTGCCGATCACAACGTTAGCTCTATGGTCCATTCAAGAAGTAGTGTTGTGTTGGTGCACCCTTCTGGAACGGACCTTAGAGCTAACGTTGTGATCAGCCATACCGTCTTGTACATGCTAAAGGTCCCTACTACCACGAGACTACGGTACTTTATCAATTTACACTGAGATAAGAAAATAATTTTGTTCCTCCCTTTTATTCTGCGGAAAGTATGTGGAACATTATGTTGCGTCTCTGCATTTGATTAACAGGAAGCTCCTTTCTCTTAGGTGAAATATCTCATGAATGCCTGAATGAGATTTATTTACTTTGTCCAATTCATTGTCCCTTCTACTCACCGTGATTTTAATAATGATAATAATAATTATCAACGCGAAGTAAGCATTTAACGAAAAAATCTTAGCAGCTTTATAGATTACAATTGCTTTTGAAAATGGCTGCAAGGTCAAATCTACAAAATCAGCTTTTCCTTTTTATGTTCAATGTTTAACTTATGTCAGTTAATTTTGCATATACTTCTTTATTGTCTATCTCTTCATTTCATAAAGTACTCTCTAACACGCAAAATCCCCGGATTGCTGTCAGACGGGGCGGAAACACAACCTTTGATCTGGTGATCGCTCCCGTCCGGTTATCCGATGAGGGCGTATACATCTGTCAGATCAACACACGTGGCTTACTGTCTCGCCGTGTTCGATTAGGGATTGGACGTAAGTTCTGAAAAATCCTGGTAAATAATCACCCTGGTCACACATCCCCCGGTAATCAGGGTATCCCGGGGGATCCCCCAGACAAAATTCGTTGGTGAACACTCACACAATCTCTCGCCGTGAGACGCCGCCCAAGCTCACGGCGTAATGCACCAGGTTTTTGGCTTTAGAGCGGCTTCGAATCGATACTCCCCACAACAGCGCGATGCATTACATATGTTTTACGTAGACCTAATATACATGTACAAACCACAGATCTCCCGTTCCCACAGAGAAAGTTCCTTGGTCCAGTTGAAGACTATGTGTGCTATCAGAACACATAGTCCTCAACTGGACGAAAAGTTCCTTTGTGTGCGAAAGGCCGATCATAGGCATGGGAGGACTGATAGAAATCTCCCGGCCACCGTGAGATTCACCCGGGGACGTGTTTCTATCGCATTCTTTTTTGTTTCGCTCATTTTGTATCTTGGTAAATTATACCCTGCATCGCCATTTCTATTTAGGCAATTAATAGTACTACTAAAGTTCCTTCTACTTCCTTGGGCGGATCTAGAATTGGTCAACAAGGGGAAGGGGCTTTATTTTTCCTCTCCTCGGTTGAGCGGACAATAAAAAGGATCTTCATCTTCCGTCCATTGCCTCACCACCCCCTCCCAAATAAGGGGGGGGGGGGGGGGGGTAAGCCGAAGGGGAGCCGCACATTAGTATTTACGTATGGAAGATTGGTTGACTCGTTTGATCCGTGTATGTTCTTCTACCACAATTTGAATCCTTCTAAATAGACGACCATTGACGTCTTTGTATAACATTGTATCTTTAATATCCATGCACACGCACCATTGGGCATATTTTAGGTGATGAATTTATTTTAATTTCATTTGTTTTTACTTGTCAGCCCCCAATGAGAAGGGGCGTATATGTAATGTACGAGTTTTATTTCTTATTTTTCTTCTTGTCAGTTCCTGAAGGGGGCGAATTTTTAAAATTTGTCTGGCCCCGGATTTTCTAATCCTGGAGGAGCATATGATATCGATTTTTGTTAGTTTATCTTGATTCTTTTCTTGTTGAGTTATGAGTCAATCTTAAAATGCTGTTTCACTTGAGCATCATGAATTATTCCCATTTTAACGTGATTCAGTTTCCAAAATCGAAGTATCAAAATATCAAAACATCATGTCACATGATGTCTGAAAATTATGCTTTCTTGTTTATTTCTTTATAAGGCCCACCGATAATAGAAGCTATAAATCACGATGGCAATCCAGAAGATTTAGAAGACAACCCGCCTACAATTACCGTCAACCAATCAGAGTCATTCTACCTGGACTGCTCCATCACAGCATTCCCAATGCCTACGATACGATGGATCTCATTGGACGGTGACATCGAATCAGCTATGAATATTCAGTATGTCAGCGTGCATGGAGCAATGCGATTGGTTGTTGGCAACGTATCACGTGACGATGATGGTGAATACGCGTGCATAGCGAGCAACCCTTATGGCGACGCGGAAAAACGTGTCAGAATCGAAGTGCAATGTAAGTGTATAGACATTTATGGTTCCCTTATTTTCTCTTCCTTTTGATTTTTCGACATTAATTTTCTTTTTTAAAGCAGCTCCTAATCATTCAACTTTGCTGTTTCCTGCTCGCTCCGCCTTTTTAACATTGATTTACCCGGTGTTATTACTACTAAGAAGAAAATTAGAAGCGTGTAATGATAGTAGTTGGGAATGATCAAAGCAAAATTTAGAATGCACCTGACTGATCGTGTATTATGGATCTCTTCTGCGTTATTTTCATTTTTAAAATTCTAGAATTAATTATTTTATATGCTGCATATCTTTTATCTGTTTTAGGAAGGAACCTCTTGAATTCTTATTCACGCTAAATTTGGCAACAAAAAATAACGAAACGTTGCTGTCTGCTCAACTGACCGTGATATTTTATTAAAATGATAAATAATCAATTTTCAATCATTTATTGTTATGAATAATTTCTCGCAATGGATTTTGATTGGTAGACAAACCCAATATTTCGCTGCTTCCGCCTATCGTCTACGCCGGTCTCACGAGTTACATCAAGATTGACTGTGAAGCGAAATCGACCCCTCCACCTCAGTATACATGGACCAAACTGACAGAACGTGGGATTAAAGTGATTTCCAATATGAGGTAACTGCGAAACATACACACGAACAAACAAAAAAATAAACAATACAGTACAGTGACATAACAATGTTTTTGTAGCGCATATCACGGCAATTGCGTCTGCATGCGCTCATAAAGAGATGACAAATACGGTAAATGAAAGATGTCATTCAGTAAGAATATACTCATATAAAGTGCTTTTTAACAGATATATTTTCATGACTCCTGATGGATTTAAACGTGGGTATTGTTGAGTGGTTCATTAAATGAGATGGGATGGCTCATGAATCCTTCTTAAATTACCGAGACCATTATCATTACCATGTATTATTATTGCTATCATTATTATGTTCTTTTGATATTTGCATCTATATTTCATTCTACTTGGTACAGGTCTCTTGTGATCATAACACTGGATGAATATGATTACGGTATCTACACATGTATCGCTTCTAATCTACTTGGTTCTGAAATGAAAACGGTGGAAATAACTGGTGAGTTCTAAAAAAAAAAAAAAATAAGAATAATAAGAATAAAAAAACAATAAAAAAAACATAGAAAATATGTCTAACTCTAGATGGTAGTATCAAAATTAGGGAATTATAATGCGGGTCTTTATAATATGTATAATATAATTAATTATTATCAATATGAGCGTTTTAAGCGGTGCATTTAATTCGCGTATTGTATCCCTTCATTTCCCGTCATCCAAATTTTTACCATAATACAAGACAGAACAAATTCCCCATAGGCTCCCGTGTTTTATTTGCCTCCAATATGAGGCCATATTGGACATTTCACGGCTTCAATTTCACGCATGCGCAAATCAGTGATCAGCTGCGCGAAGAACTCTCACGAAATCCCATAGGCTTTATACGTGTATCGATCGCGCGAAATTTGTTTTGATTTTGTTCGTGATCAAAATGGCAGCGAATAGGTCTCGATTCGCTTCGTTAACCGAGGACGATTTTGAGGAGATTATAAGATTAAAAGACGCGGAAAATTATTGTTGGATTTACATTTACAAGACAGTGTGTCATGGGAGATCAGCCTTCTGGTACTTCTACAATAATACCGGTAAGTCAAAAGCTAGGCTTAATCGTAGTTTAGCAGGTCCCCAGCATTCACTTTCCACAGTATAGCTTTATTCAGTGTACGCAGTGGGGACCTCAATCCACCGCCATAGACTTGCGTGTAAAGAAATGCGTGCAACCTCTGCGAGGGGGGACCTAAAGTACGATATCGCCAGATAATAATAATTATATTGGATGGCTTTATTTCATGAAATACCGGGAATATTGCACTCGTTAGGGCCAATATTGCACTCATCTTCGATTCGTGCAATATTGCCCTAACTCGTGCAATATTCCCTGGTATTCCATTTATTGCCATCCAATATTATATAAATAAGTGTTGATTTCTGAACAAAGGCATAGATAGTATGTCTAGAATCTAGATGGTAGAAACAAAACTATGAAATTGTAATGTGGGTATATATAGTATAGTTCCAGTTTATTTCAACAAAATTATTATTCAATGCAATGTAAAAGGGAACAAAAAATACAATGTAAAAATTGAAAATATTTGAAATATTCCTTTGTTTTGAGCGAACTATTCATTTTATTTCATTCCAGGCGAGCGAGTCTATAAAAAGCACTGACTTTGTATATAGGGCCGAGAAATGATGATCATTGCTTTATTAGAATTCATCACAATATACAAAATTTAATGACAATGTAAAGAATATAAGAGTGAAGATGAGTGGGGAATAGAATAGTAAGAGAACATGAACGAGCATGATAGATTGAGATATGAGAGACGGAAGTAAGAAATGTAGTACAAGATTGTGATAAATAAATGAGAGGGGTGCATGTTTCATTTAAAATGACATTGCTTTTGGGCGGTGTTTCACCAAATTAAGAAATACTTTAAAAACGGCTTTATGCACGACAGATGCAGTTCTTGTATTGAATGATGGATGATCCTACGCGTATTACACTCGTTAACGTACTACGGTCTTGATTAAAGTCGTGTGTAACTTTACGAACGATTTGGTGAAACACCACCCAGGGCCCTATTGCCAAAAACTTGCGTTTAAATGCAGGTCAGAAAATTTAACGCAACTCCATTTTCAACCAATAAGGAGCGCGTATTTAGAACTTGCGTTTAATTTTCTGAGTTGCGTTTAAACCCAACTTTTTATGCAATAGTGCCCTTGTCAGATTTTTGCTGAGCAAAAAGATTAATATTGAAAAGGATATTCATTGACTTCATTCTTTTTCAAGCTGAAAGTTTAGGTGCTCGGACGTTAGACCTCCCATCATATAGGACAACCTCAGTTGATTTTGCACGTCTCTTTTTTTTTAATATATGAACATTATTGCATCTTTACGTTTGCCAGGTTCTATGGGGGTGTTCAAAAGTTGCAATTGATTTCAAATCAACTGCGATTCAGTTGGAAAGTGGAACGCGCATTTTCATTCGCACATTGTCTGCGCTTTTGACAAGACGCGCATGAAACAATGAGTTTGATTGGGCCATTCCAATCAACTGCAACTTGCGATCAATGGCAACTTTTGAACAGCATCCCTACGACTTGCTCTTTATTCTGCCCTTTTTTATTTGTGTACTTTTCGATATGATTCTTGTATTCTGATCTTTCCAATTACATGTATGGGTAAATATTGTGATTTGTGGCCATTGATTTTAAACAAAAACTATAAATACAAATTCAGGAATTCAGAATAAAAAATAACCAGGAAGTATTAGCCTACTGTCTCTTGTCTCTTAATCAAATTCTGTCAACAAAATGCAATTGTCGGAGGTGAAAACCTATAATATCCAGAGTCAAAATAATATTTTACTTTTCTTTTTTACTAAACAGGTCGTCCCATGCGACCTAAGGTTATCAGCCCAGAAATAGGAACACGAAGACATGCATACGACGTCATTTGGTCTCTAAATATCGTCACCTCGTTCGGGACGAGTTTGAGAGTTGATGAATTCATTGTGGAATACCGCCCTCTATATCTGAATGTAAGTCGTTAATAAAGTAAGAGGGATATTAATCACAGATGTTAATGTACTGTCAGTGAATGCTAATAATTATTAGCATTATTATTATTATCATTGTATTGTATTGATGTATACAGAAATTTGTTTGTTGAAGGAAAAAATAAATGTTATTTTGAATTGAATTGAATTATTATTATTATTATCAATGTTATTAATAAACCCGCGTATTGCATAATTGAAATTTTTCTTGAACAGAAACCGACCATCAACGGTTCATACCAATCTCAGCTAAAATGGCGCCAAGAACGAATCGAATACTCGCTCGAGTCTGATACCTTGTCATACACCTTGCGTGATCTCTTCACCAATATGACGTATGAGGCTCTACTGTATGGCCGAAATTCGTTGGGCAAGGGAGAAGCCACTCGATTCAACTTTACCACATCTGCTTGTAAGTAGGGATCTATTTATTTGCCTTTTTTAAACGAACGTACTCAGAAAAAAAAACGATGAACAAAAGGTTCAAACTTTCTCGGAAAGGTGCAATCTGCGACAAAAACTCCAAAAAGGGGGGAATATTCCACCCTTGTTTTACACGGTCGGCAAAAGGGCATATAAATGATGCAAACTACCGAAAAGGTGGAATATCTTACTTTTTAGCAGCCTCAATACTAAATATTAAATAATTGTGTGTCCCGTGCATAGTCCCGTGCCTCTGAATAGGTGACTAGAGAGATGACGTGCTTAGATGCTATATCATTATCATTATTATTACTATGGGGGTGATTGTTTAATATCTTTTAAAATCGACATCGTTTATGCAATGGGAGCGTGCCACGATCGGGTAAGCTTTTTTAGCTTTCTAGGCAGTCGTACACCATCAAAGCAGCGAATTCGAATCCTCTCAGCATTCTGTTATTCTTGATTTATTTCTTTAAAAACAGGGTAGGTGCATTCAGTCATAATAGCTGCTTTACAAGCTCACCCTTTGAACAATCTGCATAATCTATAATCGTGCCTTTTTGTTTGATTTTCACCCCCAAAAGTGCAATGTTGTACCCTGAATGGTGCTCACAATATAACTAACGTATGCACATTAAAAGGGGCAATACGGCACCTATATTCCTAAATGTATAGAAACCAAGTTTTGATTCCTCCTTTAACCATTCCTATAGACTCCTGACTATTTTCACAGAGAAAATAAAGGTGTATTGAGTAAGTTCATAGATGTTTCAAATAATACAAAACTAAAACGTGTAGCGTAAATTGGGATGAAAAGGAAGGCGGAAAAGCACATGGTCATAATCTACGAATACGATATAATTCAATTCAAAATTCAAAATAACGTTTTTTTTTCCTTCAACATCAAAAATAAATCAATGCTGTACAGTAAAGCAATATACAGTTGTAATCAATTTATAGGGTATATAGAACAAAAATTATTAAGGTAAGCAAATTGAAGGAAAAGGGCGCCGATCCAGAAGCGGAGCTTGTGTTGGATGCACCGATGAATACAACAAAGGGAATACAATACATATACAATACATACTTTATAGAATAAGAACAACAGAGAGGGAGTATAGGAGAGAAGGAAATAAGGCTGCAACAGTCCATCAGATAGTTCGACATTTCTGTCAAATTAAGTCGAACGTCAATTCAATGCTCCTTACAAAGGAGTCCTTTGTAATGCTATTCAAATCGGAACCGGCTTATAATTGTTGTGTCCTCACAGTTGAATACACGGCATACGGATATATCATCTATGACCCACTTTATTTTACGGAAATAGTTTATATCGTGTTTACAACATTTGATTAAATCATATCACATCGTTTGTGTTTGCACTATGTTTACTTTTTCGGCCACCGATGACAAATCTACCCCAGGACAGTGTTCACTTGATAAGCAAGGACAATTCTTTTGACAACAAGTTCAATCACTAGTCCATTTCTAAACTGGCAACACTAAACTTTTAAATTCTCTTTTTAGAACATTCCAATTGAATGTTATGTTACCATATTGAATCTTCTTCGGATAGAAAAGCATTTTAAAGATTTAAAATAGCCAGTTTGTATAGAAAAGGTGATTTTCAAACGATATCTGCCTTGCCAATTTATGACCCTGTGGTGATTACTTCCATTAAAAAAATTATTTGCGTCCAGCAACCAATGATATCTGAATAAAAATAGTCAGATTTAAGGCAGTATTTTTTTCTCTTTCTGCTCTTTGATCTGGCAGAGCTCGTAGGGTAGGTGCAGGTAAAATGAGACTATACATCATTTGCATAATTTGCATAAAGATGCATACAGAAAAATGCAGTCAACCTTGTTTATTATAATACAAAAACTACCGGTATTTAACCTTCATTTAATATCATGTTTGCGATCATCAAATGATTATGTTTACAATTGATTAGTCCACTGCCTGGACTGTTTACGTGATTTATCTGATAAGTGATAACCAGTAGAAACGCCCCCAGTAGTCAAGACGGTGACATCCGCTCACTTTCTCTCCCTTTTAGCCGGGCCGTGAATCTGAGGGGACAGCGCCGTCCGTGGGGTTGAGTGCATGAATAGGAGGAGTGCAAGAGAGGGAGAGGGGAAAGATAAAAAAACGGCCAGAGTCTGGACTAACAATTGATATGCAAAATATGATATCATCACGGAAGTCTCATATTACCTACATGTGCAGGTAATATGGGACTTTATATGGTAGACATGCTTATACTATGTTAAAATGGCAATTTCAAGTCTAAATGCATGTGTTTTGTCTTTTGGAGATGTTTGACTATTGAATTTCAATATCATTATTTCAATCTGAGATATAGAACAAACCATTAGGCAAAAATATTGATTTTTAAGCATGAAACGTGTGCTTGCATACAACGGTAAGAAATTTAACAATTTTTTGACGACATGAAAATTTATTTTTATAGAATAGGAGAACACAACATCACTTTAAAGATTGAATATATAATCCTGATAATGCTTCGCTCAATTTTAAAGAAAATAATTATTGAAACAAAAAATGATGATTTTTTTTTATAATGTTCTCGCTCATTTGATTATTTATCGAATCAATCACCTTAGAGATCAGAAAGTTCCTCTTAAAGAAAGCTCAATTTTTCAACTTCCTGAAAAGTGTACGTTTTGGAACTCTTTAGGGTGCCCATGCCTGATATCTACATGACATCAACTGACCATAAAGCATGACTGGTTTTACATACAAAATTCACAACATCTGCATAAGGTAAACAAATAATTGCACAAAACGTGACATTTCATAATTGGGTTTGAGGATATCTAAGTGTAATTTACTCTTCTCCATGATTTGAAATGATTTTTGTATTGTCTTAATTAATAATGGATATAGATTTCATTCAAATATGATAGGTTTATATCAAAAGTAGCCAGGAACATTGACCGTCAACACCATGAAGTCGGTACAGTGTTATCCACGTCTCATATTACCTGCAGCAAAGTAGGGTCCTCTTGGAAGTTTTATAACATGTGCTGAGCTAATTTAGAGGAGTATATTGAATAACACACACTTGTGTTGTTTAAAGTATATAAAAAGTTTTGGTAAAATGCAACAACAAAAATGAGCTCATACGCTATAACCTGACTTACAGCAGGTTAGTCAATGAAATGTCCGATTTTTTTTACATGCCATGCCAAGAGTTGACGATATTCTCAGCAAACTTTCAATTAGCAAACAGTTCGAACATAAATAGAAAACTATAATATGGTATGATAAGTATTTGGAAAGAAGTTATGTAGAAGTTATATTGTTCTAAAGTCACGCGTGTCATATTACCTGCAGTCTCATATTACCCGCATGTACCCTATATCAAAAGTTATTTAGTAAAAACAGAAAACGAGTTATATTGTCTTGACAGGGATAAAGATAAGTTTTGTCCTAATTCGCCCCATATGAAGATCTGATTGCTTAAGATACTGCGCGAAACGGGTTGTAGCTGAATACTAACCAGAGCAGTCAAATCAAATACAACCTTCGAGGGTTTGTAAATCGTGATCTACAAATGCAACATTATTCACTCGTTACTCTATTGAACCAGTTCAAATTTGTAAAGATAAGAAAAATGAATTACAATGACTGAGTCTGTGAGCAAGTCTGTGATCACATTGTCCCATTTCCAGGCAATGGGAAAATAGGAAAATATTTGTGTGACATGACTAAAGCCCCAATCACATAGAGGCCAGGAAGCAACACGATTGAATACAATATTAGTTCACAGTTAACTGCCTCCGAAGAAAGAGTCGTGTTGAATCGTGTTACTTCCGAGCATGTATGTGACTGGGGCATAATAATAATGAAAACTGTGCAATTCATAAATGGACCGATGTTTCAATTTTGCTTTCTGTATTTTTAATTTCCTAGTCGATGTAATAACAAGTGAACAGCCTCGTAGACATACAACTAGAATAGGTAAGAAATATGATAACTTTGAAAACTTGATAATACTCCTAATGTTCATAGAAAATGGTGAGTTTATCTATGTCAAAAAACTCTCGAAAAATCAATACATCATATTGTCATAATTTGAAATGAATGGATGAATGAATGACTAATGATGATAATATTATTATGATGATGATGAGAATGATAATAATGATGGTGATGAGGATGGTGGTGGTGATGATGATGATGGTGATGATGGTGATGGTAATGGTGGTGATGATGATGATGGTGATGGTGATGATGATGATGATGATAATGCTGGTGATGATGGTGATAATGATGGTGATGATGGTGATAATGACGGTGGTGATGGTGATGATGTTGATGGTGATGATGGGGATGATGATGGTGATGGTGATGATGATGATGATGATAATGCTGGTGATGATGGTGATAATGATGGTGATGATGATAAT
>BQKZ01003613.1:34377-47332 GCA_036244855.1 Temnopleurus reevesii
AGTATATAATTGAGTTCTGGAACTAAATGCATGAACTTATTGTATCTGAATACTTATGACATACAATTATTGAAGTGCACCAATAACATTTCATGTACATTCAAATGCTCTCATTCTCTGAAAATTGTTCGTATTTGTTATTGCTTCCAGATAAAATACAATTCACAGCATGAATGCTTGAAAATTATAAGTATCAATGTCTGCCCATGAAAAATACAATTTTCAATACTTCAAAACTGTTAACATTAGAGTACCTTTTAAAATACAAAGAACATTTTTTCAGAACCTCATGGGAATAGGAAAGCCAAAATGAGTTTACATTTTTCAGAACTCAATTAAATCTCAAAGACATATCAAATCATTTTTATCGATATCCTCTTATTAGACTGGAATTCGCCAAACAACTCCTTTGGATTTCAGCTATAAATTTTTATATACAAAGAAAAAGATTGTATATCAGTTATATTCAATGAAACACCAACTGAAATAAACATTATTGGTGTTGTGTGATATCGAGGGCGTAGATATGATTTCTCTGAGGGGGGTTGTCAAATTGTTCTAAGGGGGTATTCAAAAGTTGCAAATGATCGCAAGTTGCAGTTGATCAGATCGCGGCAATCAAAATTATTGTTTCATGCATGTCTTGTTCAAAGCGCATATATTGCGCAAATGAATGCATGTTACTATAAATTGCAACTGATTTGCAGTTGATTTGTGATCAATTGCAACTTTTGAACAACACCCTCTTTACTAGTGCTGCCAGGAAAGAAATAACTATTTCTCTTTTTAATTTACCTTCATTTCTTTTTCCGGCCTCTGAAGAAGGGGACTATTTGAACCCCCCCCCTCCTCCCCACCCCGTCTACGCCCTTGACATCATTACCAGACTGCATTTCTAAAATTATTTTGAGAAATACTTAAACGTTCTACAGGTAAATAAACCCGTTTACACCTAAATTATACAATAAAATTATATCACATGTGGTGCAGAAAAAAATACAAAATTTTTAAAAACCAATGTGAAACTTTGCATCAGCATGCAAAACGGGTAACCATCCATCAAACAGATGAACACAAACAAATATTTTTTGTATGTGTTATTAAGTCCAAGATACATAGCGGCCCAGAAGCAAAACGATTCAACATGACTCTTGTTAAGTTCGTAGTTGGGTTAAATCGTGTTTCTTCTGAGGTTATATGTGACTGCGGCATTATGAGACAATATGCCATGTAATTTCTGCTTTGAAACTGCAATAAACTTGTATTTCTTGTGTCTATTTTGAGCAAAAGGACCATGATATGTGTCCCCACATAAACAAAATTCTCTGTAAGAAAACAAACACATTAAAATTGCTGCTGATCAATCGATCAATCATTGCATGTATGAGACAGATATGCCAACTGTTCTGGAATATGCACGAGGTGTATTTCCATACAAATTCAAGGCTTTTCATCACAAGAGACTTAGCTGAGAGCACGGCCAATTTGTTTACTAGCTGGTTTGTGGTCACACTTGCAGAATATGTTCAATATAATTTACAAATTTGACCATATACATATTCTAGAACGAATGGCACCTCTGTATGGGGTAAATATCCTTAGCTTCTAGAGAAAACTTAATATAATCATTGATTTAAACTGTATGAATGTGTAATATTGACACATCAGCTTGCCCCCAAAAGGGTTAGCTTGTGCTTAATAAAAATTGTGCATAAATATATCACGTGTTATTTATCTTCTGGTACAGCATTGACATATATTTCATTGAGAATACATCCATGTAGCAAATTGATATTTTAATTGTACTTGTGAACATCTTCCAACAGAGCTGCCATCATTATATCGATAAAATCCTATTATTTTACCCCCAAATATCCTATACCTGACTTCCATGCACTATCCAACCCTGAATCTCAAGGATTTAAATATCCCATTTTGTCCGCCTTAGGGGGTGTTGTTCAAAATCCACTGCAAATCAACTGCAACTTTGCAAATTGTAACGCACATTTTCATTTGGGTACAGTATGCGCATTAAACAAGACGTGCATGAAACAATGATTTTGATTGGTACGTTCCGATCAACTGCAACTTGCGATCAATTGCAGGTTTTGAACAGCACCCCATTAGTGTCACTTGTTACTGAAATATCCAACTAAATAGGATACAATCATGATAGTTGGCAGCTCTGCATGAGGTGTAATGTGCTTTATCTGTGCTTCGGTATTGCTTGTTACACGCTTATATGCTATCAACTCATCTGTTTGATGATGTACAGTGTAACCTGTCTATAGTGACCACCTGTCTATAGTGACCACTTGTCTATAGCGGCCACCTGTCTATAGCGGCCACCTGTCTATAGCAGCCACCTGTCTATAGCGGCCACCTGTATATAGCAGCCACCTGTCTATAGTGGCCACCTGTCTACAGCGGCCACCTGTCTACAGTGGCCACTTTTTCTGGTTTCCTTGGGTGACCATAATAGACAGGTTCGACTTTATCTAAACTATATTTGTATTATTGCATTGGAGACATCAAAAAAGATAAATTAAAGGTTGGAAAGTTGCTTACAAAACACAAAAATAATTATCATTTTACACTTAACTGGGATTCCATAACAGTGAATAAAATTGAATTATATAACTACCATAGAAAAACACTGGTACATATATTGGAATAGGATTTGATATTAAATCTGCAATTCCTAACATTTGTATGTTACCAGCATAACAAGTACTTTTCAAATGCCATACTGCCATAAGAAGCTTAGCATAATAAAGTAACATTCCGATGTGTAGTCAATATTTTTAATTTTTGTTTGCAATGAAAGGATTCTCTCCAACTTATCCCTTGGGATTTCAAAATTGAGTTACAATACCCAACAAAAGTAAATCAAACTTCTTCCATTTTGTATACAAAAGTACAATCTATTATTCACACATTACAACATAAAAAATATGTTTATTGATAAAAGTGCAGTTTTAGTTTTCTCCTTTAATTCCTTCCTAATTCCTCCAGAATTCCTCTTATTCATACGAAACATAACTTAATAAACTTATCAATATCCATAAAATTCAAGCATGGCAAATAAAAAGTAACAAAAATGCAACATAATATTTTTTCTTACTAAGCATTGCAGGCACAACTCAATTTTGTGTGAAAAAGAAAAGAAAATAAGAAAACGATTGTCATTGGCAGACTTCTTCATATTATTTGTTATATTTCATGTCTATGTACAATATTTTATAATATAAACTTGCCATGTACAGGTATAAACATTATTTATCTAAATGTACTGTATTTCTGCTCTCCATCCCCTCCTCACATGTTATGATAATCTTTACATCTTCTTCTGGTTGGTCAGACGGTATCCTCTCGAAGCAAATGCTGACTAGATACTGTTGCGAGAAAGGAAAAATGAAACAAAGAGAAACAATATAAGGACATGTCTATACAGAATCTGCAAGGCAGCGGGTTATTCATTTAGAGGGGTCACTAATAGATGCGAATTGTAGATCCTTTTTGTGCACAAAGCTTGTTCTTGTAAACCTGTAGGCTTGCCTGACATAGCAAAAGCAATGTATGCAAAAATGTTCCAAGTATTGTATTTCAATTGTTATTATACTGTCTAAAGGAATACCATGTTATTATGTTCGTTGGCATGAAACGTGCATAAATTGGAATATTGAGTAGTATTGTAATAAATAAATATAAAACAACTTGCTAAACTTTTGTCAATTTGAAATGGTTTTGTATATCCCTATGCAAATCATTTTTAAGGGCCTTAATTTGCAAAAGGCTACTTTAAAAAATACATTGCATCTACCAACTTATTGACAAGTCAAATTGGAACTGAGTCAATTCATTGCATAATTTGACAGGGGACGTTTGCTCTTTCACATGTCTGGCACATTTCTTTTCAGACATCCGAAATGATTTTTGACAGAGGTAACCCTAATCATGCAACATGTCATGAATATTTAATTTCAAGTAATTTGCAACGTTTCAGACCAAACTCGAAATCTATTAATGTCAACATTTATATCAATTAAAAAATATCCCCAAAGTGGGCATATGAATCTATAATTGCAGGGATATAAACAATATTTTAGGTAAGATGAAATTACAAAAATTCCAAACATTCTGGAATATGCATGAGGTAAAAATTAAAATGCAAATAACTCAACAGCTGAACAAGAGTGAGATTTAACATGACAATAAGAACCATCTTCTGAGCCATTCACTTGTAATAAGAGCCTTGAACAAAAATACACCTCATGCATATTCGAGAATGGCCGTCATCTCTGTGTGTGGATGTAAATGTGTGTGTGTGTGTGTGTGTGTGTGTGTGTGTGTGGGAGAGAGAGCAAATTTAGTTCATGCTTATAGCAAAATTAATCATGTGAAGTGTATATGTTAATGTAACGACTATATAATGTAACCTGTTAATGTAACTTCTTAATCTTTCAATTAAAAAACACAATCGTCTTTGTGAATAGGTGCCAGACTCGACTAGGATCCATGCTATTAACTCGTTCCCTTTGTCCTGTTAACTTTATACGCTTTAGTACCTTCATACAGTCAAACCTCATTATAAGGAGGTCCTTTGGACAAGAAAAATTCTCTTTATATTGAAACCTTGTTATATCAGGGCTAAAATACAATAAAATACAAAGAGATGGGACCAGGAAAATTAGCTTGTTATAACGGTATCTCATTATATCATATCAGTGCTCTTTATAACGAGGTTGGACTGTATTGTATTATTGGATAAATTCAATTCAAATGATCTTACGTGGTGTATCTCTCTGCATGACTGAGACTCCGGCGCTATGTGCGGCAGCCGCTACGGCGCTGGCGAAGTCTTGGTCTGCATAGAAGGATCCGTCTGAACTTGTGCTCACTGCACTATTTCTTCTACTACCGTTACTGCTGCTTCCGTACGCTAACATTGACCCTGTAGAAAAGCATCAGAAATATTTTGATTAAATTAGGGTTTACTGACATGACAATGCAAAAGAGTCCGATAAAGAATGATTTCTCAAGCCACTGTCACATCGAAGCTTCAATTCAACAGGATTCAACATGACTCTTTTGTCCAGTTGAGACCTGATTAACCGTTAAATATTTCTGTATAAAGAAGAATACTACTGTACTATGAATCGTGTTGAATCAGGTTTCACTGGAAAATATATGAGCAATACAGAGTTGCAAACCATTCTAATTTTAAGTCTATTTCTACTGGAGTCCGAAAATGATTATTTCTCAAGCCATTGTCACATCGCAGATTCAATCCAATATGATTCAAAATGATTCAACACGACTCTTTTGTCCAGTTGAGACCTGATTAACCGTAAACAATTCCTGTACAATAGGGAAACCATTTTGATCTTAAAGGACTCAATTGTACTACGATTAGTGTTGAATCGGGGTTTCACTGGAAAATATGTGAGCAATACGAAGTTGCCAACCATTCTAATTTTAAGTCTATTTCTACTGGGCTTAATCATGATAATAATAATAATAATAATAACAATAATAATACTTATATAGCGCAGAAACTATATTAATATATTCTACTGTGCTTAAAATGATCCAGATTTTTTCTATAAATTCAAGGATTTAATCACAAGACAATGGCTGAGGGCTGGTAATTGCTGTTGTGCTTTCTCTAACTTTTGTCCGGCTGTTTTATTTTTAACATTCTAATTTTCCTCTTGCATATTCCTGATTGGTTGGTATCTCAGCTTAGGGAAAAAGTGGGCGTGGCACCGGTCTGTGCAATGGCTAGCTGTGTCCATATCTATTTCTTACAATCCATTTCAGTAAATTCTGTCAACAGGCGGGTTTACTAATAGATGCAAATTTTATGCCTACCTTTAACACAAAGGTCTTTCTTGACAACCCTTAAAGCCCCGGTCACATAGGACCCCGGAAGCAACACGATTCACCCCGACTCGTTGTTCTGAGGCAGTTAACTGTGAATTAACAAAGAGTTGGGGTGAATCGTGTTGCTTCCGGGGTCCTATGTGACCGGGGCTAAAGCTTGCCCGAGTCTTCTCCGACATAGCAACAAGTAATGTATGCACACTGGATTTCAAGTATTGCAGTCTTTATTGTTATCAAACGGTTTAAGGAATACCACATAACTACGTTCAGTGGCAAGAAAAGCACATCAATTTTAATATATATAAAATAAACCCGCCTATTTGCAATCATAAATGGGTTTGGGAGTAAGTAGAGGTAATAACCCCAATACCAGTCAGACATATGGGGGTAATGGGCGTGGCACTGACCTGTACAATTACTTGCTGTGTCCATATCTCTATCCTTACTATCCAAACTGGTGAGTTCTGTAGTCTGGACCTCACACAGGGAAGGATGGACGGCGGATTGTGAACCTGTAGCAGAAAGGCAGGGGTGTAATAATAATAATCGTAAAGAAACATTTGATCGCATGACACAATCATGCAAAAGTCCCAATGTGCTTAACAGAACACAGACATAGCTGCCATTTTTTTTTTTTTTTTTTTTTTTTTACTTATCATGACTATTTTGGGCTTCAGATTTCTCAAGTTTTGATAATAATAATAATACACAACATTTATATAGCGCTTAATACAAAGTGGACTGTTTTGTGTTCGATCTAGTAAAATTACTAATCTTGGCAGGATAAGAACCATGCATTTCAATGAAAAATGAGTGATGATTACAAATTTGTAGCAGGACTATTACTAATTTCCATTTACTCATGTTGGCAGCTATGCATACAAATGATAAAGAATTCAGGTGAACTGAGATTATCACTAGGGTTATTGGGTTTTAAAAAGATGTGCTTTTAGGTTACTTCTAAATTCTTTACATGGTGTAATATTTGTGAGGTAGTTTGGCAGGTTATTCCGTAAGACAGGTGCGGAATCTAAGAATAATCTCTAACCATATGATTTTGTTGCAATTTTGGGGAGGGAGAGGGGTGTACGGAGGAAGGCGAAGGGTGTAAAAGAGGGGTAAGGTGATTTTGTTGGCATCGCGAGAAAAATTTGTTAACAATTAATGCATGTATATAATACAAGTACTATTGAAGAGGGTTCAGTCGTCTCTTAATGTGCAAATGCAGAACGTAGGTATTAGATATATAATGTAGTGGATTTCAAGAAACAGAATCAAGACCAAGAAATCTAAAACATCTACTTATAGATATTTAATATTTGTATCCCTATGTACACTTTTTGTGTTTGTAAGTGGTATAAAACATATTATGGCTTAATATATTCAGATAAATGAAATTAATCTTTAAAGAAGGCTAAAAAATACTATAACCTTTATATCTTTACATGTTCCATCAATGTCAGATGTGTCAATTCAAGGTTTTCAGAATTTCCACAAGAGAAAGGCTGAGAGTATGGTTACTGTTGGCATGTTTTCTCTCACTTTTGGTTAGGTATTTTGTTATTGAGATCTCTGGCAATCTCTCAGATTGTCAGTGGTTATACCAAATTAGCTTACGACTAAAGGACAATTGCCTGAATCTGGCATAGCAACAATCACATTGAAACAGATCTGCTTTCTTTATGGATATGGGATTGAAATGAGGATAAAAATGCAGAGATGCCACAAGGATCAGATGAAATTTCCTGAAATAGAGAGAAAATTGCCTAAAAATTGTCACTTGCCTATACTTTTGTACACAAGCATCTCACCACATTTCCTGAAATCAGGAAATTTCCTGAAGAGTGGCATCTCTGAAAATGGAAGCATACCTTCTGAGTTTTTGAGTGTCATCTCCATGGGTGCGTACGACGCCTCCTCTGACATGGCTTCTAATTCATTCCTTGTCATATACTTGAGCAGTTCCTGTCCAATCTGTGCATGTCTAGGGTCTTCAAACACTCTCTGTGGAGCTATGGTTTGCTGCTGAACATGCTGGGACCCCCTTCCCGGGCTCCCTGGTCCTGAATGTAACGGTATCACAGTTTGTTTACCACCATCATAGTCTGGTGTGACGCTGTTGGGGATCGGCGGCGGGGTTTTATTCAGTTTGTGGATGCCGCCGCGTTTGTGGCTGGGGCTGTCGCCAGGAGGGGGGCTCAGCGAGGAGGTGATGGGTTGGAAATGCGAGCCGGGGCCTGGAATCTCCGTCCTGCAGGGCTGCTGGGGGAGAAGGGGCGGTGGGTAGATGGGGACGGGGGAGTTATTCCCAGAGAGGGGCTGGTTGAGGAGGGGACTCTGCTGGTGGTGGCGTGGTGGCACCGGCGGGCAATCCCGTCCCGCTTCCCTCTCGCAATCCTCGCACGCTCCCGGGTTTATCTGGACGTACCCCTGCGCGTGCTGGTTGGGACTACTGCCCCTCCGGTAGAAGGAAGACTTTATGGATCCAGGATGGGATGGGGGCAGCGAACCCCCCGGAGAGTCCATATCCGTTGGGAGCTGCTCCGGTGGAGGAGGGAGGAACTCCGCCCAGTTTCTCTGGGGTTGTCTACCAGGCGTGGTTGCATGAGGATGCCAGCATCGTTTAGATGCTGAACTGCATCTTGATATCTGGCTACCTTGGTCTGAGTAACCCATATCTGAAATACAATCACAAAGATCAAACAATAACAATCATCCAACCTCATGATAAACAGCAATTTTACACAATCCTTTCCTGACATATTAATGTATACAACTTCAAATATGTCAAGGATTTTACAAAATGTTCCTTGCGCAAAATACTACCTGAACATATATGCAAATACAATTAAATTCTATGTATGTAAATTATCTGACACATGCTTGTTGTTAAAATGATTTATAACTGTATCACTGCCCACCCTAACATCTGACTGAAATCATGACGTCTCTTCTGTTGCTAAGCATACCTTGATATATAGTTACTAACCACTCCAGGATATGCACGAGGTTAAAATTAAAATGTAAATATAAAACAGCTTAAAAAAATTGAGAGAAAAGTGGCATTTACGTACTCTCAGCCATTCACTTAAAATGAAAGCCTTTAATTACATACATGCATGTTCTCCGATGGTAAGTAACTCTGAAAAATGGGGCTCCTATGACCGCATTTCAATCTAATATGTTACCAAAATTAATCTTCATCACAAAAAAGTGTTAAAACATTACAAGTTGCCAAAAAGTGACGATTTTAAAGATTATTTTCATTAAAAAATTTCTCTGCGACAAACTTCAGGGTGCCAGAGCTATCCATTGTGATTCTGAAGAAAAACAGCAAAACGCATGAGTTTTGACAAATTAAAAGGAAATGACGCACCTCTATCAGGGACTTGAGGAGGGCCATCATAGGGTCCATGCCATCCCCTGGGGCTCCCATGACCACTCCCATGCTGTACCCCTGGCTTTACCATCCTCCCAGGACGACGCCCATCTCGATTCGACGACTGCCACGACCCAGACCATTCCGAACTGTTATCGCTGCAATTCTGTCTACGGGCGGGGTACTCGCGAAGGTTCGGGGGCTGGACGATGGTTGCCGAGGCGTATGGCTCGGGGTCGTCGGACATCTGGTGGTGAGGGAAGTGAAGGTGTTGGTGGTACTGGGGCGGTCGCCCTGAGCCCGGGCTGGGCATGATGGGGAGGGTGCTTCCCGCGTGCACGCTGAGTTCCTCGTCCATCTCCGCTTCGTTTTCAACCACTGCATACTCCGGTGAGCTGCAAGTGAAAAGGCATGGAGAGTTTTACATTCAGTGATAACTTACATGAAACATTAGTGAGAAAGCTAGAGAGAAAGAGAGAGAGACAGCGAGCGGTAAAGAGAGAAATGCACAAGAGAAAGATACATGGAAGAAAGAAGATATATGAAAGAAAAAAGAACAAAAGATATTTCAACAAAAGGAAAAGACCAGATTTAAGAGAATATGGATGAATGGGGATTAAGATCAGACAAAGTCAGGACAAAGTTTAGGAGGTTGCCCTAACCATCATGTGTGAGATGAAGAAATGGGGAAGGAAGGAAGGAAGGGAAGAGAGACAGAAGGAAGGACTAAAAGATGAGTTTGAAGCGGAGATTCTTATCTTGGATGCATCATCATACCATGGAATGTGCTCAGAGTAGGGAAGGATGAACCGAATCCTGAACTGCCCTGACTGTCATGTGTGAGATGCGTTTCTTTGCTCACTTGGCTCTGCAGATGGGAGGGGTATTTAGGATCTGCAAGAAAAAAAAAACCCAAACAATTTCAAATTTGTCTCATAAATGCACAAATCATGATAAATCTTATTTGATACTAGTCTTTAAATGTGTAGAACATTTTCACAACATGTGGCTTATATCTTTGCAATTACAAGTGAGATGATATAAAATATGAAAATTACTTACATGTAATATCTCAAACTTGATTTTTTTTATATACTTTGTCTTCCCAATACTTTCTGCAGCATTGGTGCACCATTGAGCTACATATATTCATGCTAAATGAAAAGAAATTGAAAATTCAATATTAGAAACCTTCCTTATGCTGTTTATTTGTTTGTTTGTTTATTTATTTGTTTGTTTACTTACTATATACTTCTTGTAGTCTCACGGGTGGGGCACTGTTGGGCCATCGTAGGAGTTTGTTTGTTAATTTGTTTACTTATTGTACACTTCCTGTAGCCAGACAGGCGGGGCGCCGTTGGGCTACTTAGACGGAGGGGGCTCGTTTGTTTATTTGTTTGTTTGTTTATTTACTTACTATATACTTCCTGGAGCCAGACGGGCGGGGCACCGTTGGGCCACTTAGACGGAGGGGGTTTATTCTTCTCTAATGTGTCATCACCAGACGAGCCATTGCCTGTACAACAATTGCCCATGCAACCTGTGAAAGACGATTAGAAATAAATGATGATGGATTTCTGTTCAAAAACTTCAAGATTTGCAGCTATTGAAAACAATTGTAGTCATATTCTCTCAGTTACCACCTATGTCCCTTCCTATAAGATTCTAAATTCCCCAAAACAGGCTGGTTTCAACTCTTTTCAGTCGATGGCCCCACTATTTTGGAATAATTCCTAAAGTAGCTTAATGAGGGAAAAGCGCTATATAAATTCAGTTATCATTATCGTTCATTATTTATTTATAAAAAATTGTGAAAGATTGAACCCTTGTCACTGTATTAGGGCAAGGATAGATGTGTCCTGACTTATCATAAAAATATCGGGTTTGCTTTATTTTTTTAAGCTTCAGATTTCAACTTCCCAATGATAATGTACAGTTTTAAAATCATAGTTTTCGAGCTCAATCCAGGGTTCCTGCACCTTCCATTAAAAAAAATCCATGACTTTTCCAAGCACGTTTGTCAATTTTCCATGACGATATTAACCTTGCATGGTTCGTATGTACATCTTTCAAGCACCTCTGAGACAAGCAAATTTAAAGTCAGTCCATCATGATCAACATGACTTCCGGTTAGGAGCCAAACTGTCCGCTGCCATTTTGATTGCGAGGATTGCCGAGCAGAAAAGTCACAGATTTTTTTTACCTGGAATAGCGAGTGAGCAAGCTTTATTTCGCTAGCTCACCGCTTGGTAGTCACTAACGTATGTGTTCCGCATGTTTTTAGAAACAATCAAAGCCAAAGAGGGGGCTATTCAAAATACACGCGACAACAACAAGCATCGGAAAGTAGTACAAAGTGTTCCGAGTTTCTGAGCTTGGCAAGGTGCGTAAGCAAGGAAATGTTTAAATATCGTTGTTGCCAATACGCAACACACAGTCCGTTCGCGCTCGAAACCGGAAGTCCTGTCGATCATGACGGACTGACTTTAACTGTCATAACATAAAAGGAATGTGTATGTGATATGCTAGAAGTAGGAAGAAACCTAATCAACCTTGAAACTGATTTCAATTCAAGAACCAAGACCGATAACATTTAACATGAATAGCAATAAAAAGAAATGTCATCTGAAGCCCAACAATTATATAAACTTGATGCTCTATTCTCTGATCAATAATGAAAACACGCCTTATTTGGTAATTTGTACTATCAAATCTAAAGACGAGGAATTTCTTGAGACTGAAATAGGTGCTCTATGCTGGGTTTTTACAGAAATTGGAATGGTTGCGTGGACAGAGTGTGTATGTAACATACCATGGTGGTTGTGTGAATGCGGTGGTCCATTAGACGTCCATGTAGTTTCTCCCTCTGCATGAGAAGTCCCGTTCATCTGTGTTGGTCTATTACCCCTACAGGAATAAACCAAACATGTATCACTATGAACCCTCTTATTCATTCACACATTTTAATCTATTTTATTTATGTATTCTATTTTTTATTCAAACATATTTATACAGGAAGACAAGGGGCTTGTAACATAAAAGATATATTATTAATACAAAATGAATCATATCTTTATGATACATGTTTTGGCATAGACTTAAGATTAATATGTATCGTAAGTTTAATTGCATCTTTTATGTTATGACTCGTTGATCATTTGAAAAGTGTTTTTCATCATTAAATCATAACTCTTTATGCAAGAAGCCAAAGAACTAATAAACAGATTAATTGTTTGTTTTCAGTTTAACAACCCTACCTCCACACAACATAACAAAAAACAAAAATAAATAAAAATGAGTTTCATGGTATACTTACATGTTTTGAACTGTAACATTATCTTTGTTTATCATCACATTTCCAACAGGTGAGCAAGGTTTCTTCTTATGTCTTCGCCAGAATAGGAGGAATATCGATGTGATAACAAAGAGAAGGGCCAGAGCTACGGCTGCATAGAACCAAGGTTCTGATAGGATGTTCATTCCTCCAACCGAATCACCCTCATCTCTGTTACTGTCTCGATTCTGTGGGTCATCTGGACCTAGAAATGGAAGAAGATAAAAATGGTTAATCATGATGATGATGATGATGATGATGGTGGTGATGATGGTGATAGTGATGATGGTGATGGTGGTGATGATGATGATAATGATGACAATGGTGGTGATGATGATGGTGATGATGATGGTGAT
>BQKZ01003614.1:20844-61119 GCA_036244855.1 Temnopleurus reevesii
CCCCCCCCCCCCTCCCACCCTCTTTTTGTACTTCTTTTTTTTTAATGTGTGTATTTGTTATTGTTAAACAGATTAACGTAATGTTGGAGCTTGGTACATGAAACTATATAAATGTAATTGTTATTCAACATGGAATCAAATAACTTACACAGCACTAGCTTAAATCATTACCAAATTTTACCTGAAGTCATAAATGGGTTTTTACCATATGTTATATCACAATTCTAAACTAAATGGTGCACATTCAATGAGATCATTGCAAACTCTAGATGAGAAACATTGATACTTACCACATGCAAAATTTAGGTATTTCATATTTGTACATAGATTATGAATCTTGATCTATGTTCATTATATCTGATATATTCCAGACATTATAATATGTCAATCAATACCTTTTCCATTTGACACAATTCTGAGAAGGGTCTTAATTATACTGTTGATGATCAGAGTAAGCTATATTATTTTGATGGAGTAAAATAGAATAAGTACTTCTTGGAGGTCATTACATGATATTTAATGGATTAATGGGTGGTTATGAATTGGTTAGATTATTCAAAATGCAGATATAAATAAATGGTGATGACATTGTATGCAAGATGTTAGAATTAGGATGGGATGTTGGTTGCAATTAGGTGCCTATATGGGAATGAATGTTAAAGGAAAGTTATGCACTTTATTCTACTAAAGTGATGTGTAGAGTTAGAATGATCAAATCATTCACTTATGAATAAGAATTAAGTAAGGTTTAAAGTATATCTGATTGTTTGGAGCAAATCCTCTAAAACCTGTTTTATTCAACTACATTCAAGTCAAAAGCATTATTGTGGTCCTAAGAAATTAGACTTTGGCAGAGTTACATGTATCTTTATCCATAAATTCAGTGATTCCTTCATTCATTAATTTGTCTATAAACCAGAGACAAAACACTAATATCTAGGGTGATGTCTAACAAATAAAAAGTATTTCTATACAAACTGAGGAAAATATCTTTGAGTTGCTATAATGTGTTGATAGTCTAATGATATGAACTAGTTGAGTTAAGTATTCTAAAAAAATCCTTTGCACATACATATTTTAGTGGTTTTTTTTATCATGTCTATATTCTTTTTAAACATACAAAGTCAATCTAATCCCAAAGTACCTTTAGTTGTATAAAGGCAGCATGCAATATCTACATTAACAATCATATCAACCGTAGTTCAAGTTGCTTTGAGCGTGGACTGATTTGATTGTGTAGTAAGTAAATTTACAGAACACATTATTCTATGTTGAAATACAAGTCATGCTGTTAGATTATTAGAGTGTACAAGGCATTTAGTTTCCACACTTTCTCACAAAAATGTTGACGGCACTTACATCATCTTTGTCCTAAAATAAACATCAAAAGGTGAAATACAATGCAAAAGGTAATTAGCACAGGGAACAAGCATTATAACAGCATAATGTTACAGCCCCCTTTAGAGCAAGCCTTTCAAGGATGTAGGGAGAACAAAAATTGGAATAATACCTGGTTTTACATGAGATAATGGCGTTCAGCAATGAAAATAATGGGTGTGGATTGTGAACATATACGGGGCAAAGCAATGCAATCGAAGGAATCTTCAGAAATCACCAAAAAAAAATAAAAAAAATTAAACATAACAACTATAGATACACGTATATTGCAACAGAAATATCCACCTCTTAGAAATATAAGGAAAAATTTACACCGTTAATTTTTTTCTCATATTGGCAAGTAATTTAATTTAATTACAGCAACCGGGACAAATAATATAATGAATTGGCCCATAAGAAATGAGAAATTCAATAAATGGAACTTATTTTGTGTTTTCTACTGTTAAATTCTACATGGGTATTGGGGGGGGGGGGCACGGTGTCATAAATAATCAAGCTGGGTAGGGAATGACAAAACAGGCTTGGTACATGTATGTATAAAAACAAAGCATTGTGATCAGCATAAAGTGATAGTGATATGGGCAATGTATCAGCAGGCCTATAGTCTGGCCAAAATTTTCAGCAAAAGGTGATATTATTTGGAGCAAATTTGATTTGAATACAAGCATACCTCTCTTGGTACAAAAGGAGTGAAGAAGCAGTCAAGAAGTCTGAGAAGACTGAGGGTTAGGTTGCTGTCAATGGATGTCACTATCTCCTTGCAATTCTCTCTCATGAACTCTAGCGATTCCTGGGAAAGGAAATAGCAAAGAATAGAATAATGAAACACGGCTGATGAAAATGATAACATGGTTCTTGTCATAACAAATACGACTTTATTAAAACGATTATATTAGGTGAAGAGGTAGCATATGTTCATCTATTCCCCTCCCCCTAGGGATACGACTGGCTGAATCTTCAAGACTTTGTTTAAATTCGGTTTTCTATAATGTCTTTTACTCATCGATGCGATTAGCTAAGTACTGTCTCATATCTTAATTTCAACTTAGTTCAAAGTTTAAAGCAAAGGGCATACTTAATTATGTGAATAGATTAGGGGTATAAAGCTTACATTACTAGCATTCAATTCCCTCCTCCGGCCTATGGGAATCAAAGACTATAAAATATTGAATTTTTAAGGAAGTTTTTTCAAACTTGAATCACTATCTTCACTACTTCATGCTTTGGGCTAACACTTGCAGACTTACCTCCAAGAAAGCATCAAAAAGAGCCTGAAGCTTGTCCTTGTGAGGGTAGATGGCATCAGGTAGCTTCTTGAGCCAGCATTCAACAAACGGCTTGAGACCCAGGATGCTGGGTTCAAGATAGACCATACCACACCGACTGACGGTGGCAGGAGAGGCTACGGCAAGATCAGCTACCTCAAAGATCATACGCTGGAACTGTGGATGATAAATAAGACAAATGAATGGTTAGGTACAAAAGGATGGGTACAAAATTTGGGAGCAGGTTTGGGATAAGATCTGTAAGGATGTAAGGTTGACATTAGAGAATAGGTCAAATATTGTTAAAAGGATTTGGGATAGGATAAAGATTATGAAGATTTAAAACATTATAAGGAGGAATACAAAATTCTTAAAACAATGTGGAAATCATATGTATCTTTAACAAGAATTGCCACAACGTGGACAATTAGGAAAACAGTATCCCTGTTTATTCAGATAAGGGTTATGTATGATCATAACTTAAAGAAAAAAGCATCTGTAACCAAAGGGTTGTGTAAATACATTCTCTCTCCTTTCTCTCTTCTATTTGTCCAAACTCTCCTATATCTCTAATATCTTTCATGAATCTTCTCACACTTTTAACCTCTACCAATTCTCTTTTTCTTAGCCATCTCCACTTGAAATTCAACATCATTCATGCCCTATGATGCTCACAATTAATTTCCTCATTCTTTATATGTTGGTCTTGCATATATCGAGACAAAAACAAATTTACAAACAAAATGTAAATAATAAAAATTTTCAAAATTATCTGAAGTTCTCTTTACCTCAGTGAGCTTGATGATTTCACCACTGCTAAGACAAAGTTTCTTGTTATCATCAAGCACAGTGTTCATGTTCTCAATCCATACCGCATCAACAGGTCCATCAAAGATGTACCAACGAGCATCTTCATCCATGGAGGAGGATCCAAAACGGATGAGGGATGAGAGGATGCCATCAGTCCTAGGAATGGAAGATAATCATTGATAGAAATGTGACAGAGGAATAACAATTGCAAAGTGCAACCTTAAAGGGTATTTGAGGTAAAAAAATGTTCACAATCCAAACAGCATCAACAGGTCCATCAAAGATATACCATCGAGCATCTTCATCCATGAAGGAGGATCTGAACCGGATGAGGGAGAACAGGATGCCATGGGTCCTAGGAATGGAAGATAATCATCAATGGAAATGTGACGAAGGAATAACAATTGCAAAGGGTATTTGAGGTAAAAAAATATTCACAATCCACACAGCATCAACAGGTCCATCAAAGATATACCATCGAGCATCTTCATCCATGAAGGAGGATCTGAACCGGATGAGGGATGAGAGGATACCATCGGTCCTAGGAATGGAAAATGAGGTTGATAGGAATGTGACTGAAGAACACCATTTGTGAAGTACAACTTTAAAACTGATTGACAGAATTCAATTAATGGGCAGGAAAATGTGGAATTGTGCGCTATACAAGTAGCTAACGTCTGAAGTTGTTACTGCACATACACTTATGAATGGCTATCTTTAATATGTAAGCAAATTTAATAAAAACGCAACATTTTTTTTGCAAACTTCTGATTTGAATTTGTAATTTAATCTTCAATTAATTAACATAAGTTAAAAAACCCATCAAATTATTACTGGAAAACAGCCCTACAGGGTGAGGTGTACAGTATACAGGCTGTACTCCCAGAACCAACGCAACATGCTTTCATCTGACATAATTAATGATTCATTATCACCACAAGCATAAAAAAAAAGAATACATCTTCCAAATATTTATACAACATAGCCAACGACATTACTCATCTAGCTATGCATAAAAATAATTTACTTGTAACAGTCGTGCAAGTTTCTGCTTTCTGTAATATCTTACCATTCATGAGTGAGCAGATCAAATTCTCCATACAGCTGACCCATAGTGATAGACTTAGGATTGACGATGTAGGTGTGAACAGTTTCATAGTTGCCTCCTCCTACTGCCTCTTTACCCTTCAATGCAGTCAGCGCTCTCTTCAGGACCTCATAGCACTGGAATGTGAAATGATGGACAAGAATATAGAAGGGTGGAGATGGGTGAGGAGAAAGAATCATGTACCAATTAATGATTCCTCTTTTACTGGCAGATTTGTTTTCGTAACGCACATGTAATATCAAAAAAGGGCAAGATAATCTCAATAAAACACTAAAAAGTAAAAACTAATTTTGACTGTCATGAAAATGCTGCTCTATTTTTCTTCAGGGTTTCACTAAAACATTGAATCATGTGCTTATTTAAACCTGTTCATAGCCGTATGCACAACTGTACGTACGACTGGTGAACATTTCATGCACTCAATGAACCCCATCCCCCTAAATTAATATCATAGAAAGGGTCACCAGCCGTGCATAAATCTACGAACAGCTTCATGTCATAAGCAGCTGGAAGCATTGATGCGTGCACTTTGGCAATTTGCATGTTAACTCGTATTAGCACAATAAAGTAAAATGAAATTATCATGATTATTATTGTATATTCTTAAGCAGAGTAATTCAGTATTTACCTTAGTCTTTCCTGAACCAGCAGGTCCAACCAACATAAGACCATGACGCACGACGGTGGTCTCGTAGAGTTGAATGCACTTTGTGATGAAGCCGTCTACATCCTTCAGANCCTAGGAATGGAAGGTGATCATTGATTGAAATGTGACAGAGGAATAACAATTGCAAAGTGCAACCTTAAAGGGTATTTGAGGTAAAAAAATGTTCTCAATCCAAACAGTATCAACAGGTCCATCAAAGATGTACCATCAAGCATCTTCATCCATGAAGGAGGATCTGAACCGAATGAGGGAGAACAGGATGCCATGGGTCCTAGGAATGGAAGATAATCATCGATAGAATTGTGAGAGAGGAATAACAATTGCAAAGTGCAACCTTAAAGGGTATTTGAGGTCAAAAAATGTTCTCAAGCCACACGGCATCAACAGGTCCATCAAAGATGTACCATCGAGCAAAAACGGTTGAGGGATGCGAGGATGCCATCAGTCTTGGGAATGGTTGTCAGGAATGATATATATTTTAACACACTTCCTTACATGTACCACACAAAGCAGCGCCAAAATGTGAATTCATTTCTTAATTTCTGGGTTGACTAAGTACACATTTTATGCCTATAGAATTCAATTACATGTTTGTTGCTTCTTTTCCAATGACGATAAATTTTGTGCTTATCTAATGATATCGAGAAATTCTCCATGTAGGTGCGAAGAGCGTGATAATTGCGTGATCCTACTGCCTCTTTACCATATTTCACCATTAATGAGATAACAAGATGACCAAAATTAGACTAACCTCCGATATGATGGGGCAAATTTGTGTTCTCGATCACTTCTTATCACTTATGAGTGAGTAGATCGAACTTTCCATACAGCTGACCCATAGTGATAGATTTGGAATTGACAATATAATTGTGCACTGTCTCATAGTTTCCTCTTTACCACCCTTCACCATTGATGAGATAAGACAACCAAAGTCAAACTTAAGTACAATATGATAGAGAAAATTTCTGTTCTCCATCACTTAGAACTTACCATTCATGTGTGAGTAGATCAAACTCTCCATACAGCTGACCCATAGTGATAGATTTGGAATTGACAATATAATTGTGCACTGTCTCATAGTTTCCTCTTTACCACCCTTCACCATTGATGAGATAAGACAACCAAAGTCAAACTTAAGTACAATATGATAGAGAAAATTTCTGTTCTCCATCACTTAGAACTTACCATTCATGTGTGAGTAGATCAAACTCTCCATACAGCTGACCCATAGTGATGGACTTAGGATTGACGATGCAGGTGTATACAGTCTCATAGTTGCCTCCTCCTAGAGCATCTTTACCATATTTTACCATTAATGAAATATCCAGATAACCAAAGTTAGATTATACTACAAATGATGGGGCAAATTTCTGTTCTTCATTGATCCTTACCATTCGTGAGTGAGTAGATCAAATTCTCCATACAGCTGACCCATAGTGATAGACTTAGGATTGACGATGTAGGTGTGAACAGTCTCATAGTTGCCTCCTCCTACTGCCTCTTTACCCTTCAATGCAGTCAGCGCTCTCTTCAGGACCTCATAGCACTGGAATGTGAAATGATGGACGAGGATATAGAGGGGGAGGAAATAGGTGAGGATAAAGAATGGAGGTGGAGATAGTGACAGGATTGAGAGAATTATGGAGAAGGTTCATGAGGAGAAGATGGAGGAAAGAAGGAGGATGAGGAGAAAGGGGAAGAGGGGGGAAGTAGGGGATGGTTGAGAGAGGAGGGAGGAAGAGAATGGAGAGGAGGAGAAGGGCAAGAAGAAGAAAGAAATTATAGTGGGGAAGAAGAAAGAGAAGAAGTAAAATAACAAAGAAACAGTTTGATAAAAATATTGGAGGTTACGCCATTTAATGATTCCTCTTTTCTGGCAGTCTCTCCAAGTGCAGATTTAAAGTCAGTCCGTCATGATCGACATGACTTCCGGTTAGGAGCCTAACTGTCCGCTGCCATTTTGATTGCAAAGATTGCCGAGCAGATTTGTTTACCTGAAATAGCGAGTGAGCAAGCTTTATTTCGCTAGCTCACAGCTCAATAGTCATGAACGTATGTGTTCCGCATGTTTTTAGAAACAATCGAAACCAAAGAGAGGACAAATCAAAATACAAGCGACGACAACAAGCATCGGAAAGTTGTACGAAGTGTTCCGAGTTTCTGAACTTTGCAAGGTGCGTAAGCAGGGAAATGTTTGAATATCGGTGTTGCCAATACACAACACGCCGTCCGTTCGCACGCCCAACCGGAAGTCCTGTCAATCATGACGGACTGACTTTAATGTGAATTCAAATCTCATGAGAGCAAGATAATCTCAATTAGATGGATCCTTCATGACAAATGATCTGGATTTTTTTTCTTCACAGTCTAATAAAAACAAGTGACAAGGTTTTAATGATGTAAGCACTTTGAAAAAGCAATATTGTAACGTGTACTAGCAAAATATAGGAAAGTTATGTTATCATCTTTATCATTGTAAATTCTAATGATACGTATATTCTGAAGGAGATTGAGTGAGCATTTACCTTAGTCTTTCCAGAACCAGCAGGTCCAACCAACATAAGACCATGACGCACGACGGTGGTCTCGTAGAGTTGAATGCACTTTGTGATGAAGCCGTCTACATCCTTCAGACTGAGCTTGGCACAGTGTTTACGGATGGATGCATCTAATTCACCATAGTCTATGGGCTCCTCCCTGGTGAATGCAGAGAAAATGAAAGGCAACACCATTATATTTTGGTTGATAAGGTTCATTGAGCACAGATACTGCTTATCCATTTATACTCTTCTTATCCCAATGTTGAAACTAAGATGGTGGATTAAATGTCACTGTCATCAGTGCCATAATTCTTTCAAAGTAAGGTGACTCACTAAATGTGAATTTCAGAGGCTAAGATTTTTATTCATAAAAATTGGTTATGGCAGAGAAAAGCCTTGCATAAGAAAGAACTGAAATGCTACAAATAATTGTTCAATTCCTACAAATTTAGTACAGTACATTACATTAGACAGTTTTTGTGTACACACTTCAGAATTAAAATGCCAATTAATTGTCCCTATCCCTCATCCAATGAAAGTTGTCCTGTCCAAATTCATTTCCTCGTTTATACTCATATATGATAATTTCATTAAGAAAAAATTGGTTGGAATTTACTTTAAATCACCAACATTAATAACAATGACAATCATTTGAATCTCATACCAAATACCAAATGTTACAAGAAATGACTTAAAGCTTATGAATATAGAGTAACGGACTTACTTGATTTTCGGGAAGAGATCAGAGACAATACCATTGAAGAGTTTGAGATCGTCTTGGAGGAACTTGGGAACATTGACATCACGAATGGCTCTCAAAACAATGAGGTCCTAGTTTTTAAAAATCAAAACATAGCAATTAATCAGTTTAAATGGTACATTATTTTGTAGATTGTTTTGGGTCTGAAAAGGCTAGAGATTATCAATTGGTGAATATCATGTTGTCATAACAAGAGATTTAAGTTTGACACATTTCAATATATAAGGGAACAAATTACTGGACGACAAACATGAAAGAGTCAACTACCAAGAAAAATATGCATGGTATAACATCTGTAAAATATGCACATAATTTTTTTCATACAAAACGGCAGAAGTCAATCTGTTATTTCATAAGTTGGAATGATGTTGTAATTTACTTGAGGGCACTTTACGATATAGATAAATGATTTGTCTTAGAATTATAGAAAAAAAACCATTTAAAGAATACAATAATTAACTGATTACAAAACAAGCAAAATTTTCAAGCAATGTATGGATATAAACTTACCTCAGCCATGTTTGGGTTTTCTCTCTTCAGATTTCCTGCAGCTGAAATAACAGTCTTGACAGCACGCATACCAAAATCATAATGGTCCTGTCAAAAACAAATGGAGAATACAATGCAAGAAGGAGAATTAATATCACAATGAAAATAAACAAAATTGGCATATGTTTTGTGGGTTTTAAAACAGCTGTTCTGTATCTTAATCATCATATCTAAACCATTATTCAGGTGTATTATAGAAATTGCTTTCGATACAACTCTGAAAGTTACAGGTCGCACAATATTACACTGTATGTAGTCAAGTTTTTCTCCAAAACAAAAATGAGTAGTTGCCACGGAACACGTAATTGTATATCCCTGATGCATCAGGATCTATTTAAACAAATTTTGCTCTTCAATGATTCAATAAAATCGCCAAAAAGGACAAGGGGTGGCGCCACTACAAATGGGTTTGATTTTAGGCGATCAGTGTAGACACATGGTGGGCATGAAGACAAGCTTGACTGTACGTAGTCAAGGTGCTGCTAAGACAAGTTTGAAGCTGAACACAAC
Source organism: Temnopleurus reevesii (assembly GCA_036244855.1). Lineage (NCBI taxonomy): Eukaryota > Metazoa > Echinodermata > Echinoidea > Temnopleuroida > Temnopleuridae > Temnopleurus > Temnopleurus reevesii. The sequence continues at coordinate 30,452 of BQKZ01003614.1, forward strand.
TAATGCAAATTAAATGCTATTGAAGCATTCAGATAGGATGTCAGATCATTTACATTAGATTCAACACATATAATTCTTCACAATTCTGTAAATTAACAATACTCCAAGACTGCTATACCTGTGAACTGAGCTGTTCTGATGAGAGTTTGAAGGTACTGGTGATCTTCTTTGAGAGAACCTTAGCCTCGTTGAAACCAAAGGAATAGAGAGAGATCTCTGCAATCATAGCGTAGTCAGGCACCATCATAGCCACTGGACGGAACAACGCCTGTAGAATAGAGAAATAAAAGGATTATTGAAGATTATAATCTGCTTGAGACAAATAAAGACAATCTAACCATCAATCAAGGCAAATAGTTTTTTAAAAAGAATAAATGAAAGATTACAATTTCGCATATAGTGACATTCCTTCTAGGCAATTTTGTGAAGCTCCGTTCCTTGCCATCTCAAATGTTTTCTGGAAGACTAACATGTTTTGGAAAATCCTTTCACTTGCTCTTGAACACAAAACAAAGTTTAAGCTCTGTAAGTGCTGTAGAGTATATCCATATAATAAATGAAGTCTAAAAATAAATGTTCTTATTAGTTCTAAACAACTCATAAAGTTTCACTATATATTTCACTTTGTAAATTTCTTGTGTGTTTCCTATGCTGCTTGTAAAATGAATGGATGAATTGGATGAGAATATTACAAAATTAACTTATTTTCACTCTTTCGTTAATCTCTCTCCCTTTTTCTCCTTCTCTTCCATCTGTTCTGATGACAGGAGTTAAATGGACTTATCACTAATCAACTAGATATAGAAATTATATAAATTGATGATATAACCATACCTTGAGATTGTCAGGTAGCTCAGTCCTTCCAGCATATCCAGGGTTCATGGTGATAAACACAGCACAGGATGCCTTCAAAGCAATCTCAACTCCTTCAAACACAAAACGGTCAACCTGTAATTACAGAAAGAGAACAAATATGGGTTAGGCATATCCCTTTATGATTTTTATGAAGCAACTTTATTCAACAAGAAAACATTTTGTGCTCTGGTGGATTGTTATCTACTAAATAAAAGATTATTTAACACCACAATTCAAATAATCTGAATCCAAATAATCGACTGTATGACATTTGACCCTAAATTTATTCTCGTCACTGTGCACTATTCTCACATTAATTGATAAGAAATTAGGAAGTGGCCTTTCAAAAAGATTCTAAACCAGGCAAATGTACGTTCAAAAAGGTTTGCGGTTGCACCATGTGGTGTGGGGTTATCTTTCAAGAAATAGTCCTAAAAAGGACTGCGCAAAAGCTCAAACAAAGATAAAAACACAACGTTCCGAGTAGATTTAACTGACTCGTCCTCAGGTGAAGGAATCACTGAAAGGGGACTTACGAGTGAAGAGCTCTTCAAATGTACCTTCCTTGCCTTTATTTCCTATTAGGTATTTTTAGAGAACTGCAAGCTTGGGCAACGTCATACATGTAAATGAGATAAGTCAGATATGAACAATCAAATGGTATTGCAGGAAGTCATCATATATCAGGGATCGGGCATACAATTTATAGAATTGTATATTACATCAAAGAGTAGTATCAAATCTTAATTACATTACCATCATCTGGGCATTGACCTCTTCTGAATATTTCTAAAATACTTACCTTCTGTTGTTGAGCCTTCTGGATGGTTGAGATCTGCTGAGCCACCACAGACAACACTTCTATGTCAATTCTGTTGAACTCATCAAAGCAGGCCCAAGCACCAGAGCTAGCTAACCCCTTGAGGAACTTCCCCATGGCCATGAAATCCAGCTGGTCGGAGCAGTTGAACACCACTGTCTGGATGGCTAGGGCTTTACCAAGATCCTGAGACCAGGAGGATATGAGATGATCATTGATTAACAAAAAATAATGATTTACATGTTGTAACTGTATTAAAGATGAGGAGAACAAATAAATTATATCTAGAGATGTCAAGATTTATAGGCTGGATAGCTATGGTTATCAAGATTTGATTTATCTTTTTCTACAACAGAATTTTTATGAAACATCAAAACTTATTGTCCAGGGGGGGGTATTCTGAAATCGTTCTTATCTTTCTTCCTAACTTTCTTCTTATCTTTGCCAACTAGGAACGCGCTAAAATCTTTCCTAAGACGTATTCTGAAAATCTTCTTAACGCGATCTTTTCTCTTGTAGGACCGCCTTCTTCTTATCTTCCACCACGCCCATTTTGGTCTCTTGACAAATCATTCAAACAGTTATATAAGGAAATCAACCAATAACAATGTCTCTAACATCACAGCCAAGGGTCAAGTTTCGCCCTTCTGCGTAGTTGATATAATGCGCGCTGCAATTGCGCTACGCGCTCCCTGAAGCAAAAACAGTGAAAAATGTTCTTGCCCACGTGGCTCAAATGAAACACGTGGGCTATTCTTCGATAAATCAAAATATCTAATTTTACAAGGAAAATTTCATAAAATTTCTTATTTTTGACATTTTTACTCAGGTGTAGTCTCTTTCTTGCTTGTTGAGCATATTTTACTCAGTGTTAAGTAAGCAAATTCAAAACTATATGAGATAAGATAGCCCCACCCCTATCTTAAATATCTTCTCAAATACGGAGAGATAAGTCACAAATTTAAGATAAGAAGATTTTCAGAATACGTCCTATAGGGCGCGCGCATGTAGATCAATATTACGCGCTAAATCTTGTGGGCGTGGTCATCTAGGCAGAAGATAAGAAGAAAGTTAAGAAGAAAGATAAGAACGTTTTCAGAATACCGATTTAGGAAAGTGACGTAGATAAGAACGAATCTAAGATAAGAAGGATTTCAGAATACGGCCCCAGAGGATTCTCACCGCAAGAAACTGCAAGGCTGGCAAGAATTACAGAATCCATTGCTTCACATATTAATTCTCTGATGAATTCAGCACTGCAACATTGATAAATGAAATTATTTCAGAAGTTAACCAACCTTTTCATATGACTTTTCTCGGATATTCATGAAAATATTTTCTTTCAAAAAACTGTGTGAAAAAAGGAATGTGAAGGGTAGCAGAAAGCTTATGATTGCTAGGTTCTGCTATGCATCGTAATCTGTAAAATGACTCCACTAAAACCTTGCCACCTACCTTAGTAGTCTCTGTCTTGCCAGTACCAGCTGGACCGGCCGGCGCACCACCAAACTTGAGATGGAGAGCACCAGTCAGAGTGAGGTAGCACCGATCAGTCAGCGGAGTGATGACAAGACGTCCACTGTTTCCCAGGTACTCATAGCCGTAGCCAAACTCAGCATTCACTGCACGCACAAAGAGGTTATTCTCGATCCAGTAGTACCTGGAAGTCAATAACAAATGATAATCACAAACACAGCCTAAACCAAAATCCAGTGCAAAAATCTTGTCATATTTATAATTTACCACTGGCTACTGTTGTAAACATCTTCGAGGCACAGCGTATATATACTCAAGCAACCATTAGAAACAGGGCAGATTTTGGCTTAATCGAAGTTTAGGTCCCTCTCATTCATTTTCCACAGTATTGCTTTATTAAGCGAATGCAGTGGGGACCTCAATCCAACTCCATAAACTTGCATGTAAAGAAATGTATGTATTCTCAGGGAGGAGGGACTAAACCACTATCTTGCCGACATATTACTAACCATGCCATTCTTTAGTTAAAAAATGAAAATTGAGAATAGCATACTCTCATGGAAAATAACAGTCTGATTTAACAAAAAGGTCAGGATATTTATCTGAATGGAAAACCTTCAATTTAAATGATAACACCTCTCTATGAATATTTCACAAAGTTGGTACCACAGTCTTTTCCGTGGAGACCTTTTCCTTACAGAAATTTGATTAGGAAACAAGTGATTCATAAAATTTGAAGTATGATAAGCAATATGATAATGAATCCCAAAGGTGGTAGATTGTGTTTCTTAAAGGTATAGATTCGTAATGGTCGGGATGCCGAAAGTGATGTGAAACAAGCTGATGTATTCACAAGTTGCTTTACAAACATGAATATAACTGTGTACGAAATATAGAGAGAAAATTGCACGTATTCTGGAGTATTTTACGTCGAACACGCCAATCAGCCATTATTCCTACGGTGTGCTAAGTGCTTTCGCACGGGGGGAGCATCGGCCCGGAATTGGCGGAGCAATCGGTGGTATTGTCTGCGGTGTGTGAGTTCCATTCATTTTGTATGTGAAACATGTTGTGCTAGGGAGGGACACCGCAGCATCATTTTTTATTTAGCCATAAGTAAGCCATTTCTTGATCAATTTTAATCAAACAAACTATGAACATGCTCTAATTTGCCATTGAAAAACTGAATTATGGTAATACTCTTACTGCAGCTCACAAAGTAGTTAAATATCTGAAGCGCCATCCTCCCAACGCTGGTCTATCGGTTTAAATAGCAAATGACACACCTAATTTTTGTTAAATACCTGAGTTGACTGATCCATTCAAAGTCATTGCTGTTCTGGACGTTTTCCTCCACCATCTTAGCGACCACATCTCTCGCATGGACTTCAATAACGATGAGAGCAGACATGACAGCTCGCTGGATCTTCTGGAGAGGACCACGAACAAGGGCTACAAGATCTGCAATCTGTTAAGTAGGAAATAAAATCATTATCTCTCGCATGGACTTCAATANGTGATGACAAGACGTCCACTGTTTCCCAGGTACTCATAGCCGTAGCCAAACTCAGCATTCACTGCACGCACAAAGAGGTTATTCTCGATCCAGTAATACCTGGGAGTAAATAACAAATGATAATCACAAACATAGCCTAAACCAAATTCCAGAGCAAAAATGTATAATTCATAATTCACCACTAGCTACTGTTGTCAAAAACTACATGTGAATTACATCATAAATCTTTTCAAGTTACCAGCTGAAACAGGGCAGATTACTATCTAGCATACATGCCATTCTTCTAAAATATTTTTTTCCTTAAAAATTGAAATAAGAATAGCTTGAACCAAATGTGTTTGTATGGGAAACGCATTACAACTTTTTTTCAAGCCCTCAATTTACATGATAACACATCTCATTAATTTTCCAGAAAGTTGGCAACTCTGACTGTTTGTTTGGGAATCACTTTATTATATAACAGAAATTTGTTTAGAAAACATGTGATCAGACAAATTGGCCAAAATGATATCAACATAATAATGGATCCCAATGGTGCATAATCTTATTTCCTACATAACAGCGAGCACTGTTCATTTTTTATTTGAAATGAGATACCTGAGTTGACTGATCCATTCAAAGTCATTGCTGTTCTGGACGTTTTCCTCCACCATCTTAGCGACCACATCTCTGGCATGGACTTCAATAACGATGAGAGCAGACATGACGGCTCGCTGGATCTTCTGGAGAGGGCCCCGAACAAGCGCTACGAGGTCTGCAATCTGTTACAAAGGAAATCAAATCAAATCATTGTAATCATTTAAAAAGAAGATAAACGAACTGCTCAACCAGAGGTGACCACAGATATAGTATGCAAATGGAAATACAGAGATAAATGAGCCTATTATCCTCAATCCAGTTTTGATGTGTTTGTCCTCAATAATTGGGTGGAGAGATTAAGATCTAAACTTGCGACAATCCCACATCATCCCACTGTCTGTCTGGATTTTGGGAGTTTCCCCATCTCCAGACAAGATCTTCCAAGAAGAGTCTTAGTTTCACCCAAAAAGAGCATTGAATTGAAGGTAAGGAGGCACATGCATGTACAGACATATACTTTTGACCCCCATCGACCAACGTTCTGAAAGTGGTCTACAGCAAAATTAAAGAAAAAACAAGTTCAATACAATCTTAGAGGACATTTCCAGATGTTCTTTTATCTACATCAAGTCTTCATTCAGGAAATATAGTTGCAAATTAAAATTGATATCAAATGAGATGATATCAATATCATCTTCTTGCATGAATGAGCACGTGTAAAAGTCAAATGGGCATTTCAACTAATATAACAAAGCAAGTTCATCTGGGTGTCTCATGGTTATGTCTTAAGATGTTTTTCTCTCCTTTATTATGGAGGGGGGGGGGGGGCTTTAAGTAGGTTAAAANTCTCGCATGGACTTCAATAACGATGAGAGCTGACATGACCGCTCGCTGGATCTTCTGGAGAGGACCACGAACAAGGGCTACAAGATCTGCAATCTGTCATTGAGGATTTAAAATCAAACAATGGTAAATGTCTGGAAAAGAAGATATACAGGTAAGACCTGTTCCACTAGCGGTGACCAGAGATAGAGTCAGGCAAATGGAAATAATAAATGACTCTATCTTCATCATTCCAGTTTTGAAACGTTTTTTCCTCAATAGTTGGGACGCCAGATTAACTTTAATCTAGCAGCAATCAAACACCATCCTGCTAACTGGCTTAATTTGGGGCATTTTTCCTTCTTCCAAGAAGAGTCTTGGTTTCATTCAAAAAGTTTATTAAATGCAGCAGATGAAGATTATCAGCATATACAGAATAAATTAATGGATTTTGGTTGCACCTTACGACCAACCCTCTAAAAGTGTATCCAAGAAAAACGTGAAATAAAACCCCATTGAAAGTTATTTTCAGATGTTCTTTGACTTTTCCTCACCGAATGGTGCTATTTTTAAATTACGCCTCTGGCACCATCTCGCTGTAACGGAGGAATAAAAATAGCGTTCCAGGGCAGTGTTTCACCAAATCGTTTGTACGGTTACGGACGATTTTAAGAAAGACAGGAGTACGTTAACAAGTCTAGTACACATAAGATTCTCGATTATCCAGCACAAGAACTGTAGTAAGTTGTCCAGAAAGGCTGGCATCCAGCAATGACAACCTGACCTAGCCAGTTCAACATCCACTCTGTTCTCTCAAGTAGGTTATCATAATACAGCAGAAACATAGGGGGGAGGGGGAGGGGGGGTTAAGATGGTTACAAACCTGCTGCTTGAGTTTCTCTGATAGCTCAGGTAGGACCTTGTTTTCTAGTGCCTCTTCTACCATAGTTGTCCAGAAGGTCTGGCATCCAGCAATGACAACCTGACCAGGCCAGTTCAACACCCACTCTGTTCTCTCAACCTGGTAAATACAAATCATAAGAAGATTGTCAATGATAATGAAAAAAGAGGGGGCTTCGGATAAGTATACAAAAAGCATATCAGGAAACATAATTCTCTAATAATTCCACAATCTTTGCCCCTGATGACATCACAAAATTCCATACTTAATCTTGTTAGGCTATAATTCTGGACAACAGTTGCAAACACTAAGAAAAAGACAAATTATAAGTCTATCAATAAAGAGAAATGAAGCAAATCTCGGACCTCTCTAAGACTTGTCATCATACCCACCTCCCTAAACGACATCTTCAATGAGTTATATTATGTAGTTATACTGACTAGAGATTTGCCCAAGAATTCTCTAAACCTCTCCCTCATCACTTTATCCACCTCTAGTCGCCAATCCTACACATTGCCCTTAAGGTAGAGCACATTGTCAAAATGGTAATAACTGCTGAATACTGCTTGATACTCCCTAAGACCTCTCTAACAGACTCCTTATTCGACCCAACTCAACATTAAAATATCATTACGAGCTACTTACAGGAGGATACTGTTCTAAAGATTTCCCCACGATCTCTCTGAGACTCTCTCTAATCACCCTCTCTACCTCTAGCAGCCAATCTTCCACATTGCACTGAAGATACACTCAGGTTATTGCCAATACCAGATTTAAGATAATACTCTAAAGGTATCCCCATAACCTCTCTAAGAAACTCAACTGTTCCAACCTCCAAAGACTCACATCCCCCATGAGCTACTCACCGAAGGATACTGCTCTAGGGACTTCCCCAAGATCTCTCTAAGACTCTCTCTCATGACCCTCTCCACCTCCAGCAGCCAATCCTCCACATTGCCCTTAGGATAGAGGGTCTGTGAGAATGGCACCATCTCACCGTCACTGGAGAACATCTGTGTGATCTCAAGATCATCTTCAAATTTGAGCTAAAAAGAAATCAAGTAACAGGAAATTCAAATTCATAATATTTACGGTAAATGATATCAATAGTATTTTTTCTTTAGTAAATGATGATAATGATCACTGTCCAATTCCTGAACTATTTTCATATAAAGCAGGGCTTTTATGACACTTGTTTTCAATTATCTTAAAATACATCTACACCATGTATTCAAGGATCAGATTTTTTGCTATTACACTAAAAGCTAAATTGACATTTTGCTGGTTAAAATGCAACTAATTTAGAACAATGATTGATTAGAATTATCTAGATCTAAATAATTGTGATTACACAAATCAAACTTTTTACAGAAACCAAATTAATAAATGATAAAGACTGACATTAGGAAAGTAATTTACTGCTCTAAGCAAGATTGTGAACGTGAGTCCACCAACACCATTCACTAATACCATATAACAGCAAGACTCACCCTGGCAATGTTCTCGAAGCACTTCCTGAGATGAGGCTGTACAGCCGTCGGATCCTTGGTCTGGGATAGGATCTCAAGGAGCTCGTCATCTGACAGAAAGTAGAACCTTGGGAAGGAGGCTCTCTTGGTCTCCAGGTACTCGCTGAGACCCTTTTGGACCTGGTCCAGGAGCTTGTTGCACTCCTTTAGGTTGTCCAGAAGCCTAGCATCAGGACACAAGGAGATAACCTAAGGAGATATTTGAAAAAAAAACAATATTTTGAATGATTATTTGTCAAGTTATCAATCCATCTTCTGTTCAAATTGTATTTTCTTTACCCGTCCAAGATAAACTTCCTAAAATTGAACCTACTTAATAACTCCCAAAAGATTTGATTAATGCAAGGCTGTAGTTATACAGAACTTGTAAGAAGTCTTGAACTGTTTGGGAAAAAAATGACAAGGATCATTAAAAAAAGTCATGTCAATATTTCTGACCTATTGCACAAGTACTAAAAATCATGAAGAATTATTTTTTACATTTAGCCCATTGCATAATGTGAAAATAGAGGAGGGAAAATCATGGGATAGCAAGTTTTGAGGTCAGAATGGAAAGACATCAAGGGAACTCTACCCAAAATATTTAAGAAACTTTATATAGCAAATATGTAAATCCTATAGGATTTTATATGAACCTGTGGGTTTTCTTTGGCATTCTTCATGATACGTCTCCACATACGGTCCATGGTCTGGTAACGCTTTCCCTCAACTGGGAGCTGTCTGTTGATATCATCAGAGCTGAAGATTGGTTCAAGATAGAGCCATGAACGCTGGCACACGAGCCACTCATCCAATACATCCTAAGAGAAAGGAATGGAAGTAAAAGGATTAATTGGACTTCAAAACTTGCATTATAGAGCACAGTGTAAGTCAAGCTGGTGGATATATTTAAATTGATTGGCGGAGTACCTGCAGCTTGGATATTGATATTGTAGGTCATTTAAACTATTCTTTCTAATCTCATTCATGTCCTGGCATAAAACATTCAAAATTTGAATGACACATGTCCTTAAAAAATTGATCTCTTTCTCCAGACACTTCAAAACCGCGAAAAAAGTCTCTGCAATTTACTTTAATTTATTGATTCTTCCTTCCAAGCTTCAATACGTGGTCCAATATCCAGATTTTGTTTAGGATGATGGGTGACCATGGTCTAAAATCAAGTATATCATATCATGAAAATATTTTGGCCTACACAACGTGGATAAGCAAAACAATGTCTTAGGATGTTCTGTTCTGATATTTCTCATTGTGGCATGAAAGGATGTTACATTCTCTTGCTTGATACACTTATCTGCAAAAATATTATCTTCCTCCCTCTCAGCTGTTTCTATCCCCCAATCTCTCTCTCTCTCTCACTCATCTGCGAGCTAGCTACCGTGCTCTTACATTTTGGGGGGATGGGGGAAATTAAGTTCATCTCTACACACCAGATCAACTATTATCAATACTAATTATTGCATTTATCACATCTTCATCCAAAGACAGTAAGACTAGAACAGGGACAACACGGCTGATTTTTACAAGCCGTACAGTGTTCGGCATGACAGGCACCAAAGGTTTGAACAGGGCAAAACAATATATCGTACCTGTGTCATCCTGAGCTTGCCTTCCCAGGTATTGATCCTCTCTTCGAAGGGTTTCTTGAATGGTGAGAAAGACATACTCTGAGTCATCACGATGTGATCGTCCAGAAGCTGCGTACACTCATCAGATCCTTTCATGATGAACGTTCCCGTCTCCTTGTACGGCATGATCTCAAACACTACTGGCTTCCATTCTCCTTCCATCTTATCCAGAGCCTACATGGGGATAAACAAAAGATTAATTGAGATTAATATGACCATTTGGATTGATAAGATTGATTGGATTATTAATAACATATCATCATCAAGGAGCTTTATACAATGTCATCATAATAAGCATTCATGTCTCCTTGAAAGGCATGATCTCAAACACTACTGGCTTCCATTTGCCTTCCATCTTATCATGAGCCCAGATTAGGATAAAAGAAGATTTATTGGGATTAATATGATCATTGGTATTCATAAGAGAGATTGTGTTAATAACATATGATCATGAAGGGGCTGCTATGTTTATCTAAAAGTACTTGCTGAAGGTCAGGAAGGGCTGCATTTTGACAGTAGAAGCCTTGACATTGATATCATACTAGAAATTGATCATAAACCATGGGCACTTTGTGTATCAAACAAGATTTCTTATCCTACATGTTTCCTTATTCTAAATGCTGCCAACAATACATGTTTGCTGGAATTCTCTTTGCCAGCAATCTTGGCCCCCTTGGCAATTTTTTTTTCAATATGGGCCTCTAGATTCATCTGGAAGCATTTGCTTAAGATAAGTGATGCCTTCGTTTTCACAGAAAAGACTAGAACATTGATATCATATGAGAAATTGATCCCACACCACAGGCTCTTTGTGTATCAAACAAGATTTCCTCTCTGAAAACTGTTCATATTGCTATGAAAGTCAAATACCTGTTCGATGGAATACTCCTTGCCAGCGATCTCAGCCACCTTAGCAATCTTATCGATGTGAGCTTCTAGATTCATCTCCAAGCACTTGCTGAAGGTCAGGGAGGCCTTAGGCTTGACTGTAAAGCCCAGTTCCTTAGAGAGGATGTCCCAGTGACGGCTTCTCATACCAGGGTTCCGAAGTCCCTGGATGAGGGGGATGAAGGGCTTGAAGTCTTCGATCCAACCCTTGATCTTCTGAGCTACCATCTGCACACCTGAAAAACAAGAATGATGCTTTTACACTACCTGTCACCATTATCACTCTGAATACAAGGAAACACCATATCACTATAAAATGCATGAAAATGGGAAAAAGGTGAGATCACAGGAGCACAGCTATGATTGTTCTGAGGTCCATAGGAGTATTGTTCAAAAATCTGAACTCATGAAGGGTTTTCAATTCTGATCATGTATGCTTCCAATTGAACTTCTACAAATACCAATACACTTTATTAGGTACCAATTTTTACTGCTGCTTAATTTACGATTTTTCTTCCTTTAACATCAACTGATGCTATTTGTGCTGCCTCAGATAACNAGATTCATCTCCAAGCACTTGCTGAAGGTCAGGGAGGCCTTTGGCTTGACTGTAAAGCCCAGTTCCTTGGAGAGGATGTCCCAGTGACGGCTTCTCATACCAGGGTTCCGAAGTCCCTGGATGAGGGGGATGAAGGGCTTGAAGTCTTCAATCCAACCCTTGATCTTCTGAGCTACCATCTGGACACCTGCAAAACAAGAATGATGCTTTTACAATACCTGTCACTGTTTTCATCTTAACTGGGATTACAGTGTGATCACTGAACTATTTATATTGTTCTGACTTTTGACACTTGTAATGGGTAGCAAAGGGCTCTGACTTTCACTGTAGGTCTTATGAAGTATCAGGATACCAATACACTAGATTATCAACCAATGTGAATTGGATTTTAATTGAGATCAGTTTTCAATGCTGCTTAATTTCTTCCTTTTCGCTTCTTTTTTTCCTTTAACATCAACTGACGCATTTTGTGCTGCATCACAGAATCATCCCATAGTGTAATGCCAGTTAATATAAGGAGATGCGTAACAAAAAGTGTAAAACAAACATAAATTCTAAAACCTGAAAAAATAAAGCCATAAGCATTAATGACCATAACCAAATGGGCAGCCTAGCTCACATAAGTTTCTAAGGTGAAAAAACATAGCGCCCTCAGCTGTTCGTAATTTGTATTTAGAGTCGGTGACGAGAATGATCTTTTACCAGAACCATCTCCTCATCTGAGATCACCTACCTGGAATGTCTTTGAAGATCTTGACACACTTGTGGATAGTCATGAAGGAGTCATTGACCTGTTTGTCACACTGCTCAGAGTCGATGGTTGTCAGTGGATCATTCATCCAGCTCTCATGCCACTTCAGCCAATCAGAACATGTGATCCAGAGATTCTTGAATGGATCAAAGTCTCTGACCAGTTTGTTCAGCTTCTCATACTGGAAGATACAGAGAGAAAGGTAGCAAAGATAAGGAGGTAAGTATCAGAGGGGACTTCTTATTGGATCATTTATTCTGCTTTTGTGGCACTTGACCCTATTGGAGAGTGTGATCTATTCAGTTTGTCTATTCAGTTTTGAATACTGAATGAAACATATTCCAGTAAGATGTATTGAGAATTGAACCATATGAAAATGAAAAGATCAAGACAACATTTTCAAGCGAGAGAATGAAGGACAGATAGAAGTAAACAAAAGAAATTTATAGGGGAGAATTATGCATGATTTCAGTGATATGTATTGCATTCATTTCTTTTTACAGTACAGGTATGTTGTGACAAAAGTGTAGGAATTATTAACAATTCAAAATATACCGCTGTCTTCAGCCTGAAAAATCAAGCTACAGTTTTGATACGTATCTAATAAAAGGGTGTCATTCAATAATCTTAATAACTACTGAGTAACCAAACATAATGGAAATTGACGTTCCTAAGCAAAACCACTTACATTTGTGACTGGCATTTCAAAGAGGCGTTCTCTGTTGTTGTACATTGAAGACAGCTGTTGGCATTCTTTGAGCTGTTTGGTCACTCTGCGGACTTCATTGGCAACCTCATGGGCCTTGGCGATGTCTGTATGTGCAGCAAATCCAGCTACAACCATCTAATAATGAAGAAAGTCAAGAGGATATCACTGTATGAATTTCGTTGACTACATGGCTACATAATACTGAGTTTCAAGTAGGACACTGAGCTGAGTTTTGAATTGTACATGGAGGTAATGCACGGTTCCTACTCATTATAAAGCGATTTTGAAAAAAACTTTCAACATGAATCAATTATGAAAGAATCACTACGAATCTGTAATTGGCCGAGGACTAAACATATTTTTTTATCTCTTGCACCAATTGTCATTTCAGGGAAATTTTATCAGCTACTTTGTTAGCTAAGGCCCCAGTCACATAAACGCCATGATTCAATACGATTCAACATGACTCTTTGTTCAGTTAACAGTTAAATGCTCTTGAACAAAGAGTTGAATCATGTTTAGTCTGGGCTTTTATCTGACTGGGGCTTAATGGACAGTTTGCATGTGGCAAATATTGCAACATTACAATTTTTTCACTAATCATTTGAATGCAATGGGCAAAATTTCACCAAAATTGCATCCAAATATTAGAGATTTCCAACTGTAGCAAGTGAAAGGTACAAACCTGGAGACCATCTAGACGATCCTGGAATGTGTTTTGGTCTGTGACCTGGATCTTCTGGAAGCGTTCTTGGTCTTCCTCCAGCTGGGTGTACGTGTTATCCATCTGCTCTGAGATCTTGTGTGGCCAACCAATGGCGCTCCATCTAGTATGTANAAGGAGTCATTGACCTGTTTGTCACACTGCTCAGAGTCGATGGTTGTAAGTGGATCATTCATCCAACTCTCATGCCACTTCAGCCAATCAGAACACGTGATCCAGAGGTTCTTGAATGGATCAAAGTCTCTCACCAGTTTGTTCAGTTTCTCATACTGAAATATACAGAAGGAAAGGTTGAAAAAGAGAGGAAGAAAATATTCAAGGGAATTGGTTACAGGATCGGGAATTCTGCTCTTTTGCACTTAATCTAATTACAGTGTGATCTATTCAGTTTCAGTCTATTCAGCTTTGAATACTGAAGGAAACATATTGAAATAATGGTAAAATCAATTGAAAAATAGGACATCACAATATTGCACAAGTTGTGCTTATGAAATTAAATTGGTCTTATACTTGTCACAAGTGATCAAATTATGAAGTGTGATCTATTCAATTTCAGTCTATCAAGTTTCCTACACCGAAGGAAACAGATTGAAGTAATGGTAAGATGTATTGAAAATAGGACCACACAATATTGCACAACTTGTGGTTAAGAAACTGAATTGATCAATAAAGTATTTTCAAGCAAATGCATACAGGACAGGTAGGAATAATGGTTAATATAGTTACAGGCAAGAATTCTGAAGAATTAAAGAGATATGTAATGTACTGTATAAGCCAATATTTTAGCGTACAGATATTTTCGCTATTTCAGACCAGTTTGACATAATGACGTGTTGTTATTTTCACGTTTTTGACAGTGTTTGTACACATGCGAATGTGCATGATACAGAGTGGAAATTTTTGCGAGGTCAAAGCCGCAAAATTAGCGAAAATAAAACCACCGCGAAAATTTCAGCTTATACAGTACTTATTTCTTCTTAGAGCACACATGTTGTGACAAAAATGTTTAGCAATTTAAAACATTTGACTTCAGCCTAAAAGAACCTTTCCTCTCTATCTACTAAAATGCTGACATTCTGTCATGATCGACTGAGTAATCACACATAAAGAAAACAGACATTCATAAGCCAAACCACTCACATTTGTGACCGGCATTTCAAAGAGGCGTTCTCTGTTGTTGTACATTGAAGACAGCTGTTGGCATTCTTTGAGCTGTTTAGTCACTCTGCGAACTTCATTGGCAACCTCATGGGCCTTGGCGATGTCTGTATGTGCAGCAAATCCAGCTACAACCATCTAATAATGAAGAAAGTCAAGAGGATATCACTGTATGAATTTCGTTGACTACATGGCTACATAATACTGAGTTTCAAGTAGGACACTGAGCTGAGTTTTGAATTGTACATGGAGGTAATGCACGGTTCCTACTCATTATAAAGCGATTTTGAAAAAAACTTTCAACATGAATCAATTATGAAAGAATCACTACGAATCTGTAATTGGCCGAGGACTAAACATATTTTTTTATCTCTTGCACCAATTGTCATTTCAGGGAAATTTTATCAGCTACTTTGTTAGCTAAGGCCCCAGTCACATAAACGCCATGATTCAATACGATTCAACATGACTCTTTGTTCAGTTAACAGTTAAATGCTCTTGAACAAAGAGTTGAATCATGTTTAGTCTGGGCTTTTATCTGACTGGGGCTTAATGGACAGTTTGCATGTGGCAAATATTGCAACATTACAATTTTTTCACTAATCATTTGAATGCAATGGGCAAAATTTCACCAAAATTGCATCCAAATATTAGAGATTTCCAACTGTAGCAAGTGAAAGGTACAAACCTGGAGACCATCTAGACGATCCTGGAATGTGTTTTGGTCTGTGACCTGGATCTTCTGGAAGCGTTCTTGGTCTTCCTCCAGCTGGGTGTACGTGTTATCCATCTGCTCTGAGATCTTGTGTGGCCAACCAATGGCGCTCCATCTAGTATGTACGTAAACAATGGGTGAAAGCAAACCTCATAGTGCACTTTTAGAGATTGAACAGCGCTTGGAATTTTACCTAAGTTTGCATTTTACACTTTAACATTTAATTAATTTTTGTTCAAGTATACTTTAAAAGATGTGAAATATTTCAGTATATATGCAAATCAAGTAATACATCTCCCACTTACAGTTATCCTATGTTTGAAAAGTTTTTTGTAAAATATTTATACTTTGCTAGCTTTCACAGGATGAAAGAGACTTAGCATTATTAATGTATTTTTACATTGTGCCAATCACAAAATGCAATCTGTTTGTGTGTAGCCCTTATACAATAAATATTGCAAAATATTTTGGACAAATTTCTTCCTTAATCCATTTGTCCTTTATTGCATTGGTAAAACATTCACACCAACTGTGAAAACTTAGCAAGTCTCCAATGGTGCATTACATTTATCTCTTGCTCATATTTTCTCTATATATTGTTTTTGCTGCATTTCTCATTCCCTTCCAGATGTCTCTTGTTTTTTCTCATTCTTTCTTATTTTATCATTAAACCCTTATGAATGATTTTTTGAATGAATTCATCTCATCCAATCCTCATCTAATCTATAAAAAAAAAAAAAAAATCCCTGTATCTTTGAACAACTCACTTGAGATTGAGGTCATCAGTGGAAAGACTGTAGTAGAATTCCTCTATTAGTTCATAGTCTGTCATGGCTTTATCAATGAGCTCTTGGTGTTCTTTGAGCTTATCTGGAATGGTCTTCATCTCTTGCACATACTTTCTCTATTTCGTGGTTTTGCTAAATTCCAGTTTCCTTTCCACATCTACAAACATGTCTTTCCTCATTCTTTTTTTCCTATTTCATCATAAAACCCTCATGAATGATATCGTCTACCTATCCTCACCTAAACCATTCACAAAAATCATCTTTGAATAAGAACTCATATAAGATTGAAGTCATCAGTGGAAAGACTAGTAGAACTCCTCTATGAGTTCATAGTCCGTCATGGCCTTGTCGATGAGTTCTTGATGTTCTTTGAGCTTATCTGGAATGGTATTCATCTCTTGCTCATACTTTCTCTATATTTATTTGCTGAATTCCAGTTTCCTTTCAAGATCTCCCAACATGTCTTTTCTCATTCTATCTCCCTATTTCATCCTAAAACCCTCAGAAATGATGTCATCTAATCCTATCCTCGACTAAATTATTCACAAGAGGTACCAGTAACTTTGAACAACAACTCACTTGAGATTGAAGTCATCAGTAGAAAGACTGTAGTAGAATTCCTCTATGAGTTCATAATCTGTCATGGCTTTATCGATGAGTTCTTGATGTTCTTTGAGCTTATCTGGAATGGTCTTCATCCATTCCTTCTGCTCTGACAGATCCTCAATGCAGTTTGGCTTCTCATAGAGCTTCCTGGAGATGAACTTGAACTCTTCACATGCCTGTCAGGAAAATAAAAATGAGAGGTACTGTGAAACTAGCATTTAATTCTCAAAGTATTGGTAGGAATCAACTTTCAAAGATTTAGAGGGTATTGTTTGAAAGTTCCAATTGATCGCGAGTTGCAATTGATCGGAACGCTCCAATTAAAATCATTATTTCATGCGCGGCTTGATAGAAGCACAGATCATGCGCGAATGCAAATGCAAATGCATGTTACAATTTGCAACTTACTGATTTGCAGTTGATTTGCGATCAATTGCAATTTTTGAGCAACGCCGCCTTAGACTATTTGCTGTGGTGCGTGGAAACACAAGAAAATATTACTTATTATCTGTTTTCAATTGAAAGGACGTCAGCAGCAATATTGTTTTGAAAATATCAATTGTTTGTTCTATATTATTTATTGTCATTTATTTGGCAATTCGACAGAAGACAGTTATGAGAGCTACATGCAAAGTACTCTCATACAATTGTATCATCATCACCAGCATACTATTTATCAAACCATTCTGTATAACTACTGGACATTTATAATAACTGCCCATATAAAATTGGATAAATAGGTAGTAGAATTAATCAACTTATAAAGCATTAAATCAGCTAATTTATTAATCAATCTACCATGTACTCTATATTTGGTTTTAACTCAAACCAGTTTGCAATATACTCAATAGAAATCCAAACATTGGTGATTTTGGAAGAATTATACAAATAAAAATTCTGCCAAACTCACATCCTCAGCTTGTGTACGTAGTTTCTTAGCGAGGAGTTCCAGCAGAGCGTTTGCCATGGCTTTGCGCTTCTTAGACAGGGCCTGTCTGACGTTCTCTGTGCTGATGAAGAATGGTCCAATCATGATGTTGGATGGGATGGTGTTCTCAAGGAACTCTTTGCGTTCTAAATGCATCTCAATCTCCTTCTTGACCTCAGATGCAGAGTGCTCTGTTGCATCGTACTCCCTGTTTAGTAACAATGGTTAAATGTTAAAGAAACATTTGCATTTTCTGGTCACCAAGTTGATGCTGGATGATCACATGTTTTCTTTGTATTCATTTACATGTTTCAAGTACCAAAACAATGTGTTCTAACATTAAATCTTTTTCACAATCTTAATTTCTTCCTGATCTTTGAAATAGTCACGCTTTTCCCACATTATCATAAATAGCAGAAATTTATTTTTTCTAACTACAAATGCAACTGATTACCGCTATGCAGATTTAATCGAACTGGAGGTAAATGATGGTGAACTCTACAAGCAAACTGCTAATACCCACTTTTAATTCAATTTGCAACTAACTTGCAGTTAAATTGCAATTGATCACAAGTTTGTAGAAAACACCCCCATAGATTTCAAACCAGCCACAAAAATAGTTTGAAAGTATGTGTTTGGTTGTATAACCTGGGCCACCTTGGAAGCAATTGTGCGACCAGAATCTCATGACCATTTGAGAATGTTATTTTTCATTTTCATCATCAAGCAGAGGGTTTTTTTTTCAGTATCACAATAAAAGAAAATTATGTACTTCATGTAGTCATTGAGTTCCAGATTGTTGACCTCAAGAAACTGCTCATACGATCTTGCATATGCCCTGAGAGGAATGAGTGATTTGCGGATAGCAGTCCGGATTGTCTCTCTCAGTTCCTCCACCCGAGGCTCATGTTCACCGACAGACTCCAGCAGAGGGGTGTCCGCCCATGAGATATCCTCCAAGACGTACTGTGAAGAGATGATGAGGATGAGAAGTGAATAAACACATGAAGAATAGGGAAATTATAATTCTTTTAAGTTTATGCAGATGAGAACAAATTCATTTTCAAACATTCCTTTGGTCATGTATCTTCATATAATAATGAAGTTTTCAAAAAATGAAGTGATTTGGCATTTCTTAATCTTTTTATTACTTCATTCGGTTTTTTTCGTAGAGTTGGTCAGTAATCATCTTTGAACATCATTATTATCATGATAAAAATTTATCTTAAGAAGAGCAATCATGATCATGATAAATGCTGAAAAATGCTCATGGTGAGATTGGAACAAACATAACAAAAGAATTATGATACATACTGAGTTGTAGAAATTATCTTTAAAAATGTATAAAAATGAGGATTATAATGATGATCTTGTTGTTGTTGTTCTCATTCTTGTTGTTGTTGATGATAATGATGATGATGATGATGATGATGATGATGATGATGATGATGATGATGATGATGATGATGATGAAATCACTGAAAACACACACAATCTTACAATGATACCAATTTCATAATAGCCCAACAACATTAGCTCCTACATCACACAGAAAATAATATTCTATTTACCTTTTCCAGCTGGGGCACATTCTGAGTGGCTGCGATACCTTTGTCAAAGAGTCCGACCATTGAAGGTTCAAAGTTAGTCAGGTTCGTGCTGAAATGACTGCCCTCTTTGTCCAGAATGAGGTCAACTAGGAACAAGCTGTTTCGCTTTGGCCTGGAAGGATCAAAATATTTTTGAGATTTTATAAGAGATTTCCGAGTATACTCGACGAGTAATAAATTATCCTTTCATATGTATGTGTGATCACCAAATATCATTGAGTATTGATCCTCATTGAATTCAGTGATTACTTCCCATGACTGAATGAGTAAATTGATTTTGATGTTAGGCTTTCCTCCCTAGTTTGGTCATTTTGCTACTCACATTCTAATTTATGACCTCGTGAATATTCCTTTATAAAGGTTGGCATCTTCATGGATCAACATCGCACTTTCATCTGTAAACTTTACTGATTAAGATTCTTTGAACAATTATGAAGCATTGATGACT
The DNA here is from genome assembly GCA_036244855.1 of Temnopleurus reevesii. NCBI lineage: Eukaryota > Metazoa > Echinodermata > Echinoidea > Temnopleuroida > Temnopleuridae > Temnopleurus > Temnopleurus reevesii. The sequence goes on from BQKZ01003614.1 coordinate 50,462, forward strand.
TTTGAATCCAGTGTTTACCTCTCAATGAATGACTGAGTAAACTGATTTTGATCTCATGCTTTATTTCATGAGAAATCATTTGGTTTAGTGTTTTGGCTATTCACATTCTAACTTCTGATCTTATGAATGTTGTAATGGTTGGCATCTTTTCATGTATCAACATCACACTTTCATCTATTAAGATTGTTAAGTAAAAAATTCTGTGAATATTCAGGGTTAACAATTTTGTAGAAGATCTCATCAACAGTCCATACAAGTAAGTTATCCATGCATATGTTAATCCAAAGAAATAAATTGATAACTTACTTATATGGACTGTTGATGAGATCTTCTACAAAATTGTTAACCCTTTAATATTCACAGAATGTTTTACTCAACACTTTTAACAGATGAAAGTGTGCTGTTGATTCATAAAGATGCCAACCATTATAACAGAACATTTAGAAGATCAGAAATTAGAATAAGAATGACCAAAAATACCAAAAACATATGTAAGGATAACTTACTTGTATGGGCTGTTGATGAGATCATCACCCCAAGTCATCTCTTCTTCAGGCAGCTCCATGACAGAGAAAGATGAATCAATGATCATCTGAGTGAAGTTCACTAGAGAGTCTTGAACGAGGTACCTCAAAGAGTCCTAAAAGGGATTGACCATACAACATATATAGTGATAAAATATATTAAAAATGTAACATCTGTAAGCAATACTGAAATTAATGCAGTGTCAGATTAAAAACAAAGTAGCACCTGCAATAAACCCTGTGAAATCCACTGGCCTACTTTCTGTTCTAAACCCTTGTGACTTCTCTTGAAAAAAAATGTGTTGACCCCATTTTGACAGAGATGGATCACCTTGAATGATTTTTGTGTTGGGTGGATAAATAATTAAATAATTCTTGCCTTATCCCAACATGGATAAACACGAATTATTTAATTATTTATCCACCAAACACAAAAATCATTCAATTGATATTTACGCAGTACCTGCTGCTATAACACAAATCGAGCCCGCCACTTCCATCAGCTCTCGGTGGTCTAGTGGTAAGACACCTGTCTAGTCATCAGGAGATCGTGGGTTTGATTCCTACCCAAGAATGCCTGAGATTTTTTTCTCAGCTTCTCGGTAAAAGCACTGTCAATCAGTGTTTATCCATGTTGGGATAAGGCAAGAATTATTTAATTATGGATCACCTTGTTAGGGTTTTGTATGAAATTTTGAACATTTGACTTGATGAATATGGGAAAATTATTGGCATTCATGGAGCAAGCATAATTTAATGGCTCACTGATAAAAGTGTTTCCATCAATGCTGCCTATAATCTGAATTATTTGTAATATGTTTGCTAACACATAGAAAGCTAGATTCTGATCACATTACATTTTGAAAAGTCATGTACATTCACATAATTGCCACATTATACTGGGTAATGAACTAATCCAGATTTGAAGAATATGACGTCAAACCTGTCTATAGTGGCCACCCAAGGGAAACAGAAAAAGTGGCCACTGTAGACAGGTGACCTCTATAGACAGGTTATGTCGCACACATTTTCATCTTGAGAGGATCAATTTAGACAAGTGGTCACTAAAACAGGTGGTCCCTTAAAAACAGGTGGCCACTATTAAAAAGACAGGTTTGACTATATACTGAGGGAGTTTGTTCGAATTCCTGATGATTTAATGTCATGAGAAAAAGAACAACTGAAAATACTGTAGGATACACAGAAGAAAAATAACTCTCACCTGCATACAAAACTTGACCATCTCCATGAACTTCTTGAGCTTGGATCGTTGGTAGACCTCCCAGTTTGACTCATGAAGGTTGAACCATCCCTTGCCCACATCACGCAGGCTGGTTCTGATGGCTGCACGCAGTGTGGTGATCCACGTATCCTTCAAGAACAGCTGGACCTGTGATACATAGATTCAAGAGTTTATTATGAAAGAATCTCATAGTTTACGATGAATATTATGTTTTATTAGGCTAGCCCATAGTTAAGCACTACAGACCCAACAGAAGACCAGCTCTACTTGATGGGCTAACTAAATGTGGGCAATCCTGATCCTCTGTATTCTTAAACTGTAATTGTTTTTAAAAATAAAAAATGAATTCAATTCAATAAATGCGTGCGTTTGACCATCCAATCCCCCCCCCCCCATTCACATGTATGTGACCTTCCTAAAATACCTTTGCATTATTCATGTCTGATAATGTAAACTCGATGTAATGATCTTGAATGAGTAGGGCTCAGGTAATTCATAAAGTTATGGGAAGCGGTGAGGTCAGATGTCCATCGGTAAACTGATGCATTGAATTGCCCAGCTACATGACTGAAGAAATAGCTCATAACATCATTTCATTCACTTTATTTTCACAAGATGAATACTTCAGTTGGATTAATACTATTGTTCAAGGCCCTACATTAATCAGTTACAAGGTTTGTTTCAGTATCTTCACTTTCAAGTGCATATTCATTGTTCCAATATATGGAAAGGAAATCTAGAGAAAGAATTGTAATGATAATAAAAATATTGAACATCTTATTCTTTAACAAAAGCTCTTACCATATCATAAAATTGATAATATACGTACTGGAGAGATTATTTTTTGATCTTTTTTTTTCATTCTTTGGGGGAGGGGTTGTTACTACTTGTCTTCCAGACTAACATACTTTGTCATGGGATATTCAAAGTACAAATGACTAACCTGTGAACTCTGCTGACTCTGGGTCTGCTCAAACTCTTCCAGCCTCATGTACTTAGTCATAGGCACATGGAAGAGGGACATGGCCGACACCTTGTTGCATTCCGCTCGTACCTTGTTGACAGCAAAGATGGCCTCCTCCCGGGTGAGGAGTGAGTTGAAGGCAAAGTTGTCGTATTGTTCGTCAAACGGGTATGTCGGGACATCAGGGCACATGCCTGGAATAAAGAGCAATAATCAATTAAAGATTTGAAGCCATTGCTCCCTAGGATCAGACAAACGTTAAGCAAAATTTGGGGAGAAAGCAGTCCAGAATATGTAGACTGCATGGAACTAACGATTTAGGAGGAATTTCTTTTGCTAGTTCTTCAAAATTTCGTGATAAAGCCAAGTTTGACATTTTAGATTGAAAAGCATAGGTGCTTTTTCATTGAAAAAGGGGAAACAATTTGAACAAGTCTAACAAGTTAAAAAACAATAAAATTTACAACTTACCATTATCAAATTAGGGCTACAATAATAAAGTGCAAAAATTGTTTGCTTTAAACTGAGGCATCTGGGATGTCTGTTACTATATAATTTGATCTAAAAACTAAAATCACCAACACTTAAAATGATATAACAATGTGAATTTTATAATTTCTTACACATTTCAGGTATTTAGTGTAATACATGATCAAGGATTGTCACAAATTTATGTCTAACATGTGTCAGGACTTTTGAAAACAATGATATCAATATATACAGAATTATTTAATCTCTGTCTTTCACTTCTGAAGCGAATAGGTAGAAATATTTTCATCATTCTAATTAAGGACAGTGAAATTGATAAAAATCTTGAATATTTCAATTCTTACCCATCTCTGGTATTTCCTCCACTACTGGATCTGGCAATGTCACAAAAGCGTAAGTGTCAGGACTTTTGGCTACAATTCGATCAAACGTGATCCTGTTCATCGTTCTACAGAATTCAATGTTGACCTCTTTCTCAAGCGTGTGCACATAGTCATCAAGGCTACACAAATGAAAAAATAAAACAATACAATGAAAATAAAAGCTCTGAAATCATTTATTTACCCTTGTAAAATTACATAATGTAGGTTTGTTTATATTGTTGTTACACCTTCTGATATAAATGCCTAATTTAATTAAATTGAGAATAAGTTGCATTGATAATAAGACATCACACACCATAAAATGGGGTGAATCTGGAGAAAACTTGAAACCATAGTTTGCTTATATCTTTCTTGTTTTCACTATTCATGTTATTATTATTTTTTGCTCACAATTGAAAGGCCTGTGTCAAAGCAGACTCCATAAAAGGGTCAACATTATGAGAATTCTTAAAGAAAGTTAGTTATTGATTCCTATCATGAAAGTATGGTTCCTGTTTAATATTGTGTCCCTGTTTGCCCAATTTGTTTGTTTGTTGAATATCAATATCAATCAAGAATAAATCGATTGATGATTGAAACATTTCCCCTTTTTTCTGTGGTGTTGGCATGTTATTCTACAAGATGAACTAGAATTCTTACATTAAATTACAGCTAAGGTTTAAAAAAAATACACACACAGTTGCAAATAAAAAAAAATAGGAGTTTAAGTGAATTTCATAACAATGTATAAATATTTATCTGTAACGTAATGCATTCATTATATAATAAGCAAATTATTTTGCAGTACTAAAACTCACCTTTTAGCCTTTGCAAGCGATGGAGCACCTGTTGCCCATTCCACCATACGTCTCAGAGATTCAGGGTCAAGTTCACCCACTCCTTCCATCGGCATGAAGTCAACATACAGGTTATACCTACAAATCAAAATTCATAAAATTGTTGTAAATAAAGTTTTGATATTCTTTCTTCAGGTAATTTATTTTCACAAAGCGTAGCACAGTTTGCTCATGACAGAGACTTAATGATCATTGATGTGTCCTGCAAGCTTGTCAATTTTCATCAATTCATTTGATTTGATTTGATTTGATTTAATTCATTGGTCATAATAAAAGAAATGAAAATCATATGATCTTAGTTGTTAATTTGTAAATAAAGGTTTGATATACTTTCTTCAAAGGTTTTCTTTTCATGAAGCGCTTTTCGAAGAGTATGCTTATTTTTCAATTATGCAACTTGTTTTAGTTTTTTTGTGCTTGAAACAACATATTCTGAAATTCAATTTTCTTGCAACACATTTATATACTTTTATTCAAAGTTGGCTGACTGATCTTTAACTAAATTTCACTGGAGCAGTTTTTAGACGAGCTACTTCTATAACCAAGGTATTGTTGAAAGAATGCTTTGCAAATATTTTGGGTGATATTCAAATATTTATTCAATAGCTCATCCAAGTTCATAAAACACTAGAACTTTGAAGCATTCAAAAGTGCAAACAACTCAGGAGAAATACTACTTTTATTGCAGACAACTAAAAACAAATGCATGAAGCCCTTTACCTGAGAAGTGCTTCTGTGTGTTGTCTGAGATGAAAAGCCTTGCCTACTGCCATGGCGAAGTTTGTTGGATCCTCAGCAGCAAACATCAGACGGATTCGAGGGACCCAGTACTGACCAGCACTCAAAACTGAATATTGAAATAGGGAATAAACGATGGAAATTAGAGGCACAGTTTTCAAGTCAGGATTTAGAATAGTTGATATCTTCATATGGAACAGAGATACCCATCATCTATTTGACTGGAACAAATAGACTTCATTTTAGTTTAAAACACATTATTCAGTTGGCATTTCAGTTAAGATATTCATGCTACAGAAAATGAGGCAGAAGTACTATCTTTCTCAAGATTTTTAAATGGTACTTTTTGAGGACAGACAGATCTGGAACTATTAGCAGTGTCTTAATCTGAGGATTTTTTATTTATTTGGTTGGATTTTTATCTATTTTATACATTTTTTAATCCATTCAATAATACAATAACATTATGTCAAAAGCATTTTTTTTCTCTACTATTTAGCTGATCTATCTGACTCGTGTTTCTACAGAGAACTTTTCTAAACATAAAACAATATAAGCTTTAACTATTTGAGGAGAACAAAGTTCCTTGATTCATAGTTGACTCATTTCAAGCTATCTTGATGCATACATCACCAAATAAATAATATCTCAAATTCCCTGATTTTTCCCTGACTGAATAAACTGAAACTCATTTTCCCGGCTTCCCAAGTAGAATACCTACCCTACCTACCAGGTTGGCTAAACTGCCGAGACCTAGTATGGATCCTCCAGTTACTCCTGTCCATCAGGATATTTTTCAGTTAAATTTTTCAGTAGAATAGGAACCCTGGATATTGGCATAAGCTACCAAATGTAGAGCAGCATTACCTAAAATATGCAATTTTAAACATCATTTATCTCACCTTTGCCCTTATTGCCTCCATCAAGCACGACATTGCCCTCCTTGTCAAGGATGCGGCCACTCAGGTCAGTCTTCTGTACTAGGTAGAGTTGTGTCTCTGGGTTATAGGCCAGCATACCTACATCAAACCATTCATACTCGATGCTGGGGTCTTTGGGATCCACTGAAATCACAATGTCAAGAGGTAAAATGTTGTATCATTAATCAATAGACCAATCATATTTTAAAATGAAAAGTGATACTTTATGAAATCAAGACCTTACAAAAATAAATCTTTCAAAATGTGTAATAAATTTGCTATTATTGCCTCCGTGAAGCACGACATTGCCCTTCTTGTCTAGGATACGGCCACTCAGGTCGGTCTTCTGGACGAGGTAGTGCTGTGTTTCTGGGTTATAGGCCAGCATACCTACATCAAACCATTCATACTCGATGCTGGGGTCTTTGGGATCCACTGAAATCACAATGTCATTGTCAAGAGGTGAATATTATAGGATTTATAAATAAACTACAGAATGGACAGAAATAAGTTTACAGATTCCCACCATGTCCCACCAAAGCCTATGGAAAACATGCATTTTCATGGGACTTGGTGGGACACTGGTAACTTTATTTCTGTCCATACTGTACACAAATTTCAAAATGAGAAGTTATAATTCATTTAATCATAGTACAAAAATATGTATATGTTAAGATAGTGAGGTAGTTCTTACATATCTTTCACACAAGTTTTTTGTTGAATGAGCAAGTCCAAAATAAATCGGCTAGATTCTTTATGAGGCTCATCTGAACAGGAAAGATGAATTCACTATATGCAAAGATTTTGGAAATTATCCCTGAGGCTGTAGCAAAGTAGAATTATGCTTTATGAAACAATTGATGGCAACTCTTGTAAGTTGAATGCAAGGTAGATCAGAAGCAGGTCTGTATGCCACAGAGAAAGCCTCACAAGTAATTTACATCATCATTTTTCATCAAATCAAATATAGAGTTTAATCTTCAAGGTCAGCTATCTCCATAAAATACACAGCGACAAGACAACTTGCACTTCCTTGAATGCATTGAGAGTCTTTTAATACCTCAATATTCTATAAACTGATCCACAGACATTTATAAATAGCCCTGAGAATGACAGGTCACAAAAGAGGATATGATCAAGAATGCAGATTATCAAAAAACTTTACATTACATGCATATAATTTTCAACAAGCAACTTTAATGCTTATATACTTTGAGCGAAAGAGCAAAGTAGAATTCACTACACTACCTGAAAATGTGCCCAAAATTTGGCTTAAACTTTCAAAAATGCATACCCTTGAGCAGATGAATTTGTAAAAATTACAATGACAATATCAATCTCTAAACTTCTCCTCGCAGGATTTGGATGAATTTTCAACTTAGACGGAAAGTCTGGGCATTTAAAAGCACTCACGTTCCTCTGGTGAGTCCCAAGCAGGGAGGAGGGCTCTCCCAGGAATGGGTTTCCTGCATCCGTTCTCCTGTCCCAGCTCCAGCCATTCGTCTGGTGTCCTGCAGTCAAACTCCATATCTGTGAAGATCTCCAGAGGCAGGAAGGGAGGGAAGGGGGCAGGATCATTTCCCCCAGCCCCATTGAGCTTCACAGCTAGATTCCCCTGGATCTGTTTAGGCATGAGGTCACCGGTCTCAGCCCCGACCTGCTCAAGAAGCTGCTCCAGATCCTGGCTCTGGTAGTCTCGTTTACGTCGCTCAATCTCAATCTTACGAGGGCACCGGCCGGGTGGCACAAAGTAGGGCAGCTGTACCTTGGGCTTGAATGACTTCTCAGGGAAATCCTGAACAATAAAAACAAAAAAAAACACATTTATTTGTTGATGCTAACACATATTTCCTTAGATTTAGTCTGTTCAGTAATTCTAAAACTAAATATTAATCTAGCAGAGTAAAAAGAAATACTATGGAAATAAAACATCAGATTGGAGATCATACTCACATAATTATCTTTCCAGATAATCTCCATTCAACTTAATACTATATCTGGCTTACTACTGAGTTCTGGTATTATGAATATCTAAAATTGAAAACATCCTGGACCCATCGTCCAGCTTGTTAGTTTTAGCATAAAAAATATATAAAAAGTATACAATAATTATCAAAACGTTGATTCATTTCAATTCAGCAAGAAATTTATCCACAACGCTGCACTCTACCCAGGTGTGCTTGGGGACCGGTAGGAGACAGCAGCGCATTATCTGATATGATGTGAGCGCCTATTTGGCTGCCTAGATGCTAAGGCTTGAATTGCCATCCAGTGACCGGGTAATAATATCGGAAGCGCTTTGACCAGTCAAAACTGACCGAAAAGGCGCTATATAAATCCGCAATATTATTATTATTATTATTACATTAGAATAATCAGTCAATAGACTACAATGGTAGTGAAATAATGCTTTTAATTCAATCAAATATTGACTTCAAATGCAAAATGAACATGTATCAATAATGTCTACCTTGACGTGTTGTATATTTTATCAATTTCATTATTTTCCGAATACAACTTTACATGAGGGGTTTGATGAAAATTTCATGAAACAATCATATTCATATAGCGGTTTAATTTCACTTAATGGTTGTTTTTAAAGTCATNCTCAATCTTACGAGGGCACCGGCCGGGTGGCACAAAGTAGGGCAGCTGTACCTTGGGCTTGAATGACTTCTCAGGGAAATCCTGAACAATAAAAACAAAAAAAAACACATTTATTTGTTGATGCTAACACATATTTCCTTAGATTTAGTCTGTTCAGTAATTCTAAAACTAAATATTAATCTAGCAGAGTAAAAAGAAATACTATGGAAATAAAACATCAGATTGGAGATCATACTCACATAATTATCTTTCCAGATAATCTCCATTCAACTTAATACTATATCTGGCTAATTACTGAGTTCTGGTATAATGAATATTTAAAATTGAAAACATCCTGAACCCATCGTCCAGCTTGTTAGTTTTAGCATAAAAAATATATAAAAAGTATACAATAATTATCAAAACGTTGATTCATTTCAATTCAGCAAGAAATTTATCCACAACGCTGCACTCTACCCAGGTGTGCTTGGGGACCGGTAGGAGACAGCAGCGCATTATCTGATATGATGTGAGCGCCTATTTGGCTGCCTAGATGCTAAGGCTTGAATTGCCATCCAGTGACCGGGTAATAATATCGGAAGCGCTTTGACCAGTCAAAACTGACCGAAAAGGCGCTATGTAAATCCGCAATATTATTATTATTATTATTAAAGAAATGATCTATAAATCTTTTAAAATGACTGATTGATATTGAACTTACTGATTTTGCCAGGATTTCACTTGTTGGTCCATACACTTGCTTCTCCATCTCCTTCGTGTATTGTTCCTGGCTATGTGGACCATTGAAGGTCGTTGTCTTTGGTGTGTGCTGATCTTTAGCGATGTCCCATAATACATCATGTTGTGTTGGGGCTCCACTTAGAACATTCTGAATTGTTAAAGTTAAAGAATAGTAAGTAACACTGGGAAACTATGAATGAGCAAAATCAAAATAAATTCACAAATTCACAAATATGAAATACAAGACTGGTCATTGTACAATATATTTTACTCTTTTAAACAAACAAACAAACAAACATGTAATCATTGACAATCTTTTTATATTCTATTTCTTTCTAAAACTGAAATAATAACAATTTGATTTACATTATTCAATCTAGACAGCACACATATCCACTCTAGGTTTGTATCATTTACATCATTAGTACAGTCAGGCTGACTTTAGCCAATCATGTAAATGTTCTTATAAATACGATACATATCTGGTGTTAGCAGCTAATAAGATTTTTGTGTTCCCAGCTGTCTCCTCATTCTTTTACAATTTATAATTGTATATTCTTTATGCATTTTAATTCTAATGAAATAGATTGAATGAATCACATTGAAATTGAAAGACACATAAGTTGTTTAAAAATGAAATAAATTAAATCAATGAAAGTGAAATCGAAATTTCAAATTGAATTGAATAGAACATTTATTTCCTTTTTCTAAATACATACATTGTTATACATAAGGAAAATATAAGACAACATAGTAAAAATTAAGGCGGCAAAGACCCTAAAAGCAAAGCTTGTGTTGGGGTCGTCTTGACACAAAGTAAACAAAAGACAAAATATACATGTGTTTGAAAATAATAAATTAAGTGATATAATGAGAGGTGAGAGAGAAGAAGGGAGAAGAGTTGAATGTAAAGAGTAGACATAAGGAGAATGTATGAATAGGATGATGAACATACTGGGACGAGAAACGGGATGAGAGAAAGACATATAAGTTGTTGAAAAGTATTGTTAAGGAAGTTGATGGATTGTTCTTACCCCAACTCTGCCTGGTCCATCACCACTGACTACATCAGAGTAGTAGCCTCTCTGCTTTATCTCTGGGTACTTTGGCTTGTTGTCTGTTTGGATTGGTGGTAGCTGTGTTCTGTTGGCCGAGAAAGGCCTACCACCATCCCTACTTCTCAGGGAATTTCTGGAACTCATTGTTGAAGCTAGAAAGTGCAAGGAGAAAAAAA